>JALXJV020000023.1:28334038-28356857 GCA_024633595.2 Lepomis macrochirus
TTTTCTACAACAAGGGGGAAGGCCTCCTATGTTCACAGAACAGCAAGAGAGGGAGATAGTAAACATGGCCAACAATGCTATAACACTCAATCAGCTCCAAGCTAACACTGTTAATAACCACGCCAATTTCAATAATATCCATCAGGTATCAACATCAACACTGGCATGCATCCTAAAAAAAAACCAAATTCAAATGAAGCAAATTTATAGAGTGCCTTTCGAGCGCAATTTCGACTGCGGCATGATTATGCAGAGGTATGTATTCACTTTAGCAGTGTGATCTTGCATGCTGTCTCATAATCTTTTACTGTACTGTAATAGATCTAGATCTACACTGAACTACACAATTTTGCCTGACACTGTTCTTCAGAGAGTTTTACGAATGGATGGAGAGGAGATCCAGCATCAGTTCATTTACGTAGATGAGGCTGGGTTCAACCTGACGAGAACACAAAGGAGGGGAAGAAACGTCATTGGCCACAGGGCTATAGTCACTGACTACGTTTACATGCTGTCAATATTCGGGTTATGGTCGGGTTAAGGTCACGATTCGGGTTTCTGAAACATTCGGGATAACCTGTTTACATGCGTGAGCAGAGAGAGTTTCTCCTGTATACATGGATTTTGTAATCAATTGGCAATACGCCGATGTAAACGGCGACGCACGGTTAACATCTGGACGTACGGACAATCTTAAGACGCAATATGCGTCATTTCCGATACTAAATGTAAATGTCAGTATCTCTGTACTTTCTGCCTTCAACAAAAGACATATTCATGTTTTTTGACAACATGAATTAAAAAATTGGTTTCCTCCTCGCTCCAGAAGTACGGTGCTGTGTTAGCGCTCTCGTCATGTTTACCTTGTTTACTTCCGGTATACTGTACGCGGGTTTGGCGCATACAAGAAGTTCCTATACTCAAAAGACCAAGATTCCTTTGCGAATAGAGCATCGCAGAACACAAATCAATGTTCCTTTGATGGGGATATCCCGATACGCCGCTTACATGATCGAAATATTCGGGTTAGAAAAAGGGTACCCCAGGGTAATAACCGGTTTTAAAACCGGTTATGAGCATATCCAGGTTTTGCCGGTGTTTACATGGCCGTGCGCGACCGGGTTATTGCTAATATCCCGGTTTTGAACGGGTTACTGGCTGCATGTAAACGTAGTCAATGTCCCAGGGCAACATGGAGGTAATATAACACTGTGCAGCCATTACACAGAATGGGGTCCTCCACCACCATGCCCATATGGGCCCTTACAACGCAGCACTCATACCTACATTCCTGGACCAATTGCACAACATAACAGCAGCAAATCAAATCGATCATATGCATACATTGTTGTCTGGGACAATGTGTCTTTCCACCGCTCTGCTCTGGTTCAGAACTGGTTTCAGCAACATCCACATTTCACCGTCCTATATCTTCCACCATACTCTCCATTCCTCAACCCTATAGAAGAGTTTTTCTCGGCATGGTGGTGGAAGGTATATGATCTCCGTCTCTGTCGTTTTTTCCAAGGTGTCTTGCTAATGACAACATTGCCTCGCGATGTTGATGAAATTCTCTGGCCTGATCCAGCTAGGCTGAAGAGACAATGTCTAGTTTTTTTTGTACAGTAAACCTACAGTACAATACATAAAGTGACATTTTGTTACAGTATTATGAATCTCCACGTCAACATTTTGGGTGTGTTCAGAAATAAATGAGTTTCTTCAGTCTGCAACATTGGTCTTGTGTAGTGTATGGTGAATTTACATTATATTTGTACTTTGTTGATGGTAGCCTACTCTAATCATAGGGAAGTAGAAGTGCTAAAAGTGTTTTAGGTGATCACAGCAGAGTGTAACTCGTGCAAACAGAGTATAGTAATGTGAAATGTGTGTGTTTCATATGGTAACAAAGTGTGGTTTTTAAACAGAAGTGTATAGTTTTACAAGAGTGTTTAATTATGCAAAGGATCTGTAGTGTTTTGCTATTTGGGTGTGTGGTTGTGCTAATTGTGTGTAGTGTTTTGAAAACGTGGGCCCTGTTTTGAAAATTGTGCTTAAGTAATCCAAAAGAAATCTAAAGCAATAGGACTAGTAACAGTAGTTGTAATTGTAGAGATGGTATCGAGCAGGAACACGGGGGCAGCAGGAGACTCTCAACCACAGATCCAGACTCCACAGCTCCAGAGCCAGAAACACCCAGAGGAAGTGACAGGAGGAGAGAGGAGAGGAACAAGAAAGCACACGACTACGGGAAAGGAAAGAAGTCGAGTTAGTAACATGCATTAATGGGATGAGGTTGCACACAGAGGGAGAGAGAGAAGAGGAGAGAGGAGCTCAGTGCATCATGGGAAATCCCCCGGTAGTCTAGGCCTACTGCAGCATAATTAAGGGATGGGAAAATCTGAAGGAAGAGGTGTAGGACATGAGAGAGGAAGAAGAGGAAGAAGAGCAGTATGGAGAGGCGGAAGAGGTGAAGGAAGAGGAACAGTAGGAGCAGGAGTGGGGAGGAGGAAGAGCACTATGTAGAGGAGTAAGAGGTGAAGGAAGAGAATCAGCAGAAGGTGGAGGAGGAGGTGAAGAAGGTAGAGGGAGGAGCGGTAGGAGGAGGGTGGTGAACAACAATCTTTGGCTTGTCCCAGAGCACAGACAGGATGCTGGGTCAGAATAATAATATTTTGTTGTGTTGTCCTGTACAGTACACTAAGGAATAAAAAATGTACATATGTTTACATTTGTTATTCCTCTTGTTGTGGTTTTTGAGGTGGAGAAACACAAGTAACATTATGACCAGTTTTGTAGTATTGTTTTGAAATTATCTCACCGGTGTGTAAGACTGTGTTGTACTGTGTGTGTGTGTGTGTGTGTGTGTGTGTGTGTGTGTGTGTGTGTGTGTGTGTGTGTGTGTTTGAGGGCTTGTGTGTCATGTCTGAAGTGTGGTTTTTCAGCAAGATTGAATGGTTTTGAGTGGAGAGCTTCATTTTGACCGGAAAATAGGAAGTTTTGGGGAATTGGGTGAGAAGTTGTGGATTTCAAGAAAAAGAGACATAATTTCTAGAAATTTGTTTAAGCAATCGAGAAAAACTGTAAGTGAGTCACCATTAAAAGAAAGGTATTTTTGATTTAATGATTTTTCTACTAGCATGTAAAAAAAGAAGTAATTTTTAAAATTGCCTCTCCAAAGAAAGTATTTTGTGCATTTTCTGAACTAAAGACTACAACTTTAAAGCTTAAAAATGCTTAACTGAAAAAAAAAAAAAAAAACCTCTGACAAGAAGATGATGCTGTTAAAAGTAGGATTGTTGATTTACATATTTGAAAAAGAATTTTGCCATGACCAAAGGAACATTAGTTAGGTGAAGCATTTGGAAAGCACTGAACAACTCAACAATCTGACTATTCTTAAATCTTGTTTTTCTCTTCCTCTGTGTTTTTCCTGCGTCCTTGGTTCAAGTAAACTCAGCACAGACCTGATAGACGGGAGGAAGGAAGGGAGGCGTACACTATCTTTTGTGAGATTATGGGCTATTTTTTAAACATATATTACATATTATAAAATCTTAATGAGAGTGTAAAAGATCATCTTACAATTTCCGCATCTGTAGAATAATCTCACCAGATCTAGGAATTACATTGTTCTAACAAAAGGCCAGTATTGACAACACATATTGGTCCATTTGACTGCGAGTGAGAGAGACAAACAGAAAAAAGTGTCAGTGTGTCTAATGGTGATGAATGCGTCTCCTCACTGATGTCTCTGTGGATGTTAATGCTCCTGCTTGCCCCCACCTCCTCCCCTCTGGGCCCACACGCTCATTAATTAAGTGGAATTAATGGTGTTATCTGTGGCTTGTAAATAAAAGATTGCCATCCCTGCTGCCGATCGTCTCTGCCTCTTATCAAATAGTGTGAAAATGTCATGAGGGCTGAAGCCAAATTATCAGGGACGAAGACAGTCCATCCCTGTCAGATATAATCTACAGGCCACCAGAGTAACACACAAACACTTCCACACAGTCACACACATTTTAACATGGTTGAACTTCTGCTCACACATAATACACACACATGCAAGTACACTCATATGTAAACATTCACAAGCACATAAATACAAATATAACTGCCAGCATGCAATACACACATATTTACATACACAGAGAATTATATACAGACAAATCACATATGAGCACACACACTTGGAGTGTGTATCCCATCAGCGCTGCTCTGTTGAGTCCTCCTGGCAGCAATTTAGAGATTAACCAAGGTTGGTTGTTTGTAACCTTGGCCTGTGAGGAGATTCCCTCTAGTTGCAGCTGGCTGTTTGGAGAATCAGCCCCAGTAGACACAACACACACACACACACACACTGGCACACACAGACAAAGGCAGAGGCAGAGAAACAATCCAAATAGTCTGGCAGCTGCAGAGAGGCAGAGTGTCGGCACATGAAGCCCTGATGGACTGTGTTCCTTTAATGAGGTTACCGGCGTTAGCGGCTGCTCACTGCTGTAACAGAAAGCCTGCACAGAGCGAACAGGTCCTCACAGCTGGGACGCACAACAACAGACGAGGAGCTAATCTGTGTCCTCAACTATCTCCCGAGACACTCACTGGGCACTCAGGGCTATATTGCCCTCTCAAAGTCAATCAGTCTCTGACTGAGACTCAGAAATTAGATTTTTCTCTCTCCTTCTCCAAAACCTGTGATGAATAATGAAGGCAATAGGTATGGTTGTTAAATTTGTAATGACTAATTGACAGAGGAGTCAGGGCAGAGTGGAGACTCATTTGTGGTACATCGTCTGCCCCCTCCAAAGGCCTCCCCTGTCTACCATATTAGATCAGCCCAGTCCACTTCTAGTAGAGATCTCAAACCAAAGTTTAGACAACAGGTGTTACAACAGGAAATAAACACAGTGCATCACACACAACACAAACACCAGTCAACTCAGGGAATAACTGCAGCGACGTTTCAAACCAAACCCACCAGTGGAAGAGATCCTGTCCGTGGCTTTATTTGTGTAGGCCAACTTTTGTATTGAAAATCAAGTATTTTTTGTTTGCTTGCTTGGATCCAGATAAGGAGCTTTTTGTTGATATATGGCGTAGATCGGTTAGACTGCAAGGTGGATTTAGACAATACCGTAATTTATATCCAGGCAAGCACCAACAAACAAGCAGCTTTTAAAATCAGTGCAATGTTTAAAATGTAAACAAATAGCTCAATGATTCACTCATATTTCTTAATTTTAAGAAGACTGTATGTTTTTCACAAAAACACACTCTGCAACTGACTATGATCCCAAACTATGTGTGTCTGGAGAAATCCTCCAAGTAGTCTGTCATGTTAAATATCTCAATATTATCCTTGACTCACTTTTATCCTTCAAAAAACAAGTGAAGAAAGTAATGCAAATAACCAAATACAACCTGGCCAATTTTAGGTATAGAAGAAACTGCCTAACAGCTACATCAGCAAAATAATATATGAATGCAATGGTAATCCCCCACTTAACATATTGTACGACAAGTTGGACTCAAGCAAGAACTGAAGCCTATTCTCTCTTTTTACAAGCAGACTCACAAGGTGTTAGAAAACCTGAAACTTACCACCCCTGTAATATTTTTAGGAAACATGAAATCCTGGGAAAATCTAATAAAATACACTTACATCTGTCTGATGTTTAAGATTCTAAATGGAAAAGCTCCTTTACCGCTTGGTACTTTTATTAAGCAGAAAAATTACACCAACAGAACTACAAGATCTGCCCATGTGACATGATTCATGTTAAAGGTGTTCACAGCCCCCCAAAGCTCCCTACCGTTACCATAACTATCAGAAATGTTTCTTTCCTAAACCATGATGACCTTAAATCCAAGCTGGGCCAGCATGGTTCTATCCAGGCTCTCTCTGTGAATCTTAATTAAACCAGTTGTTAGATGGTGAAACATTTTCAACCATGTCTGTGTGCAACAAGCTAAAACAGTACAGAACAGAATAAATAAAGCAAAGTGTGAGGAAAATGTTAATAAAGCACTGTAGCAGCTGTAAATTCCTTTACAGTCCTGAGCAGAGGTCTCATCAGGTGAGTGGAAGTGAAAACATCCATGGAGGTCAATCCCAGCTATATACAACCATTAAAGTTAGTTCTTTACCTGAATTGCTTCAATGTCTTTAGTCTTTTAGTTCATCATGAACTAGCCTGAACAAGCAAGGCATAACAGATAAACAACAAACACCAACCCTGCACATTTTCCTCTTAATTCAAGGTTCAGTTATGATTCCATCAATATTCCCAACATAAGATGCCAGCCTGTGTTGCATGGCTCGTGTGCATCAGCCTCTGAACTGTGAGGGACTATTGAACCAGATTTTTGCTTGTTTTCAACAGTATCAATATGGCTATGTACAGTCTGACCTGCATCGACGAGCTCGTTTCTGACCATTGATCCCAGTCCGCCAGCACAAATCAAACTCTACATGCAGCTGCTTGCTGAAAAAAATACTAATTCGCACCCCACAGCAGTTTGCTAACACCACCCCCCACCCACCTCCACTTCCACCTTTAATACAAAAATTTGAGTACTGGCCACACACAAACACACACACACACACACACACACACACACACACACAGAAAGGCACTAATGAGCACAGGAAAGACATGCAACGATTTGGATCGTGTGGTCTCTGCTCCTGTTGTCTTCATTATTCATCACAGGGTTTTTTCCTCCAGAAGAGAAGGGAAAGGAGGTTATTTTGGGTTAATGTTATGAGGGGGGAAAATCAGCCTTTTCTATTTCTGTGTTACACTTTTAAGCGCACACACAACACACACATATCGGTATAAACCCTGTCTCTGAATGCACCGAGGTGCTGTTGTGATTGATGGCAATTAGCATGCTGTAATGGTAACAGCTGTTTGGGGTGTCAGGAGGCTGCTACTGTACCTGATGCCCACCACACCATCTGCTGCCTGTGGGAGTGTGATGATGATGATGTGTGTGTGTGTGTGTGTGTGTGTGTGTGTGTGTGTGTGTGTTTAGCAGAGAGTGTGTTTTAATGCAGGCCATTTTCAAATAAAATGTCTAAATCCCATGCAGAGTTGTGTCAGCTAAAGTGACGTTAAGAAGTTATGATGAGTCAGTAAGTGTGTGTGTGTGTGTATGTCTCAGGTTGGCAGCTTGTTAATGTTGAACCCAGGCCCTTGGAGCAGGCTGTTGGCTGTATTATTAATGATGCCACGTCCCCTCATGTCTCTTAATGGAACTTCAAGTCCACCTGTAAGGGCGTACACACACCATGACCCTAAACAACACACTTGCACATACTTGTCTATGTTTGGGTTGTGTGTGATGCGTATGTGTGTATTAACATGGCTGTGAATGGGCCATCAGTTTGTCCTTGGAGACTGTTGGTCATTGAAGGCCTGTCCATGTGTCCATCTGTGCACTGCCGGGTTAGCCAGTTCAAGTGTGTGTTTCCTCCACATGTCTCAGTCTGTCAGCCAAGGCATATTGTGAGACACCCTGTTACGCCAGAATGTGTGGGCTGACTAAGCTGTGTGCAATACTGGTATCCAATATGTGTGTGTGTATATACATGTGTGCATGGATGTGTGTGAGAATTAGAAGACGAGAGGAACAGAGTGAGTCAGAGAGATATATAAGACATGACAGAGGGACAAAGTCGACGAGACTGGATCCTCATATGAACACTTTGGTCCACCTGTACTACCAAGTCACACACAAGCAGTTTTCACACTTATTCAATCTGCATCACATGGTAGTTTCTATCATGTCTTCCAAATGGCATCAACTGTCAATGTTAATGGTAGACTGGTTAACCTTGAGGTGTTAATGGGAGCTAGATGAAGCCCATTTTCTGGGTCAGGGTAGCTCTGTATCCGAGCTTTCATTTCAGTGAGACCACTGTGAGGTCACAGTGTGGTCCCGACAAATGCAGGGTCATCTTGCAAAAAAGTCAACCCTGGTTCAACATTTGTTGCACGCCAAGGCATTGTATTGGCCAATCAAAATATGTGACTAAAACTGTCCAGCATCATCTCTGGATCTGCAGTCTTCACTCCACACACTTTAAAACTCTGCCTGAAGGTATTTTACTTGTTACTAGGACTGACCCCGAATAGTCGAAGATTCGATGCTTTGATGGGTGGTGCCCGTTTCAACTTCAATCTTACAGTCAAAGCTTCGTGGCGAAACGTGGATCATGAAACATTGGACATGCTCAATGTCTGATTATAGATAGAACTACCAGTTTTCTTCTAATGAGTTAATATACAGCCTATTACAATGTAAATAAGCATATAATAGTGTAAATAAACGTGCAAGAAAGAAGCTTTATAAATGTTTTTAAAGTACGTGAATAAATCCAAAATTGCAACCCTAACTCACTGTACATGTGTAGGTGTAGCGTGATTGTACACTTGCTTAAGAGACAGAGCCCCAGCTTCACCGGTGTTGTGCCAAGTTGTTTGCACCTTGCAGGACGTTCGGATCATTTATCACCATTGAGGAACCACACAAAGTATATAATATATAGTTTTTAAATAGTACTTGAAATAGACCCACGTGGAACTGGCCGCACGGCACACATGCAAAACTTGGCACAAGACCAGTGAATGGCAAAAGAGCAGACTGACTAAAAAATTGAGACTGCAGCTCTGCAGCTTCTCAAGATTAAAGCCGAGCTACCGTGTGTTAATTTCACTCATCAAGTTCTTCTCTAAAAAAGGTTTACATCTCCTCTTGTTTTTTGAAATATACAAACATGTGACACTTAAGTTCTAGATTCAAAGCAACTCCCGACACTGTAAACTTACATATAATCTGCATGTACTGAATATATTCAAACATTGGTTTCAGGGCCATTTTCAGAGGGGCAGTGCTTGTTAATTGAAGTTGGGAGGCCTGCAAATTAAAATGCACATGAAGCTCAAAAGCCTGTAGGTGCAATTCAATTTTTAATGTGTTTACAAGTTACTGCACCAGCACCAAATGTTGCGAATGCTTCTGTTAATGAGGTTTGGGCTGGAGCTGTTTACAGAAGTCCCAACTAGGTCTGAGATACAATGACATCCACACGTGTGAGTGTCTGTCTGCAATGCATGTGTACTAATTGCAATGTTCTAGCTCAATTTAATGCGATTCCATTACATGAAGAAAAGGTAAATTTTTGCTGATGATAATTAATAACTAGATCTCTCTTCTTTGCGGTGATTACTCAACCATACTCAGTTCAGGTAGCATGGACTGCCTTGAAAACAACTGGCACCCTCTTGTATTCTCTGGCTCATATCCATTACAGCTGGCAGTTTCTGAACTTGCACTAGCATTGAATAGGCTAGTAAGTGCTATTTGATGACTTTCAGCTGAGGCTGCTGCACAGTTTATGGAAACTATCAGCACAACGTGAAAGTTGAACAATAAAAACAGGCAAAGATTGTGTAGATACAGCTTTGCCATTGAAATGGAAACACAAATTAAATGTCACTGACGCTTTGAGATATTTAATTGTTGCAGGCTGGGCGAGTTGAACCATACAGGTCACTTCATACAGCCGTAGATGTTTGTTAGACTTGGCCTTTTCTCTAGATCTCCACTACCGCAACAAAAGCGAATAAAATACAAAAAATACATTTAAAAGCCAATTACACCCAGCAGGTGAAATATTAAATTCACAGTATAAAGGGGAGAGCCAGATGACTGAAACACTTTTCAGATCAACTTAATTTTGAAAGATAGCATTCCAGACAGAAACTACTTTTTTGTTATGATCAACAATTCACACGTGTGTTCTATGAATACCAGATGCTATTTCACAAAAATATGAAATGACTAATTTGACAGAACGGAAGAAGCACAACAGTATAAATTTAAATTATTTATGATATTATTATTTTTAAAATGCCTGACATTGTCCTTCTTAATATGCAACTGCATATTAATAAAACAATTGCATTTTAATTATTTAATTTTCAGAACATATGGCTTGTGCACATTTATATTTTTGTCAGTCCTGTGGTCATATTTGTGTAGATTGTGTGGATCATATTTAAATGTAGATTATCATTAATTCCATATTGAGTGATTTGAAGTTAAATGTAATTTATTATAAAAGATGTGGTCAACCGATCGCTTCATATCTCATCCACAGTGTGACTGCAGTAGAGGGACTGAAAGAAACAAGAGTTTGAATCGTCCCTGCAATGACTCCTGACTGTTAAACTTGACTTGCTTCTAAAGTCAAAACTTTGACATGGCAAACTTCAGGATGTTTAAAATACTAACAAATCTGTCAAATGATCATGACAATGACACATGAAACAATAAACACAAGTTGTCATTCAAAACACATTACCATTCGAGTGAATTTACTTTCCACAGTTGAAAACAGCTTCTTCGTTGTAACTCCACAAAGTGTGACATATTCACTCCATTTTTTGTGGTTCTAGTAAGCACTGTGTGCTGTATGTGCTCCTGCTAGTTTAGCATATTAGACTTGTATTGGCTCAGAGAAAATTACTGTGTTCATTTGGTTTGGCATTTCATTCGACCCAGCTCTCCCTTACAGAAAAAAAACTATTAATCAAGAACCACCATGAAAACAACACTACAGAATAACAAAACGAGAGAAATGAAAACAGCTACACCCTTCACGTAGAAATATATATCAAGCAGAAGGTCACAAGTAGCATGACTTTGTATGTGCAGCTACACTATATAAGTTAAGCATCTTAAATAATAAAAAGGTCAAGAATGTGGAATATAGATATAATCTGATCAAGATACAAAAATCAGAAGCAGAAGTTTTTCAGTACAGAAAATCTATGTGTTAACATTTTTCAGTACACACAGTTTGTATATAAATTAGTGTTACATGTCATTTTTCAACATTTATGATGTATTAACCCTCTTGATGAGTCATGTGCATTGTTGCCTATAGTAACCTTAGACATAAAAAGTTAAACAGTTCAAATATAATTGTTTAATTCATTAAGATTTACTCTCTATGATTAAAACAAATAGCTTTTTTGGTGTGGTGTCTAGATTTATTTTGTCACAATACAACAGACTTTTAGAGTGAAATTGTGTTTGTAACTCCCGTCTGAGGAAGCAGCAGTAGAAGCTTTGGGGCCACCTCAGTGTTACGATTTCTAACTGGACTAACTCACACAGCAGATTGTAGTTGAATAAAAGTTTTGTATCAAACCAGGGAGGTAAAGGGTGAATGAATGGCAGGGCAGGAGATTCCAGGGACAGCAGTGAGAATGAATGAAGGTGGCGAATGTGCTGAAATTGAAGGCAGCAGAAGGTAATGGAAATGCTCCGTATTTGTATAGCGCGCCTTTCTAGTCTTTTCGACCACTCAAAGCACTTTTAAACTACATCTGCATTCACCTTTCACACACACATTCACTCACTGAGCCTAAGTGCTCAAACGGAAACTAACACTCACACACATTCATACACTGGCGGAACAGCCACCAGGGGCAATGCGGGGTTCAGTGTCTTGCCCAAGGACACTTCGACACACAGCCTGGGGGAGCCGGGGGATTGAACCGCCAACCTTCCGATTAACGGTCAACCCACTCCACCTCCTGAGCCATAGCCGCCATAATAGAGGCAAGTGGAACTATCAAGCTGGCAAGGAGCACACATGAGGCTAACAGGCAGGTGATGACTCAATAGAAGTGAACAACTATCTGACCAAGAGTGAATGGAAAGAAAGGGTTTATATACAGCAGGAAGGTGGAAAGATTGGTGGCAGTTGAGTAGGCTGAGCAAGTTATTGGTAGATAGCGCCCCCTCTCCCTCACACACACACATACACACACACACACAAACAGACAGACTAACCCCAACATGACAACCAGTGGTCTCAAATTTCAAAAGTTGGAGGATAAACAGATATACAACCGTTTTTTGCCAGAAAAAAAAATTGAGCTGTCTGGGACAATATTGCAGAAAAGTTAAAGTAAATTGACTTTGCTGTTTGGGGAATGTCTGAACCACTGCAGTGCAAAATAAAGAAAATAAAGAAATGTTATTGAGTACACTTGTGTTTGAATATGTGTGCGTGCGAGAGCATCTCATACAATACAAACACACACTGGTTTGTCAGCCACTGACTTGGCAGACATATGTGTGTAGTAGGTGCTAAAAGTTTGTGTGTCAGTGCAGAGTCACGTTCAGAAAGTTGAAATTGCAACAGTGGATTATTACGCCTGTGTGTTCAACAGAATGAGGGACTTGTCACATTCTTCCACATAACTGATAGAGAGCTGTCATCTCCACCTGTATCATAACTTTGAAGAATACATATATGTAGCACACAGGAAGGATTATGGGTAGGGCCGTGTTCTGATAGGTTTGTTAAGTCGGTTGGTTCGGCTGCTGGAGCAAAAGTGAGGTGTTTAAAATGAGACTCAGAGACCAAGGATTAGATGTAAGGTAATGCCGGCTTTTTATATTTAAAGATATGTATAAAATAAAAAAAGTTAGTTGGTACCAAAAATAAAAATACAATAATTAAACAAGGCACTTATAGATTTCACAATCAGCCATGACAACAGCATAAAATTGCTTACTTTCCAAACCTAAAGTGAGTATTTCACTCTTTCAAGTAGTTCTGTAATTAAATTCCGGGTGCACCCTTTAAACCTGAATTCCTGTTAATAACACCACATTCAAGTTTGTTCAGATCCAGTTCAATAGTACAATCCAGTAGAATTCACATAATACAACAGTAACCCTTACTGCAGGAATGATTCCTACTACTCAGCTCCAAATTCTCAGTCCCAAGGTGTGAACAGGTTAAGTAAGTTTGTTTAAGGAGGTCCAAGGTCCAAACAAAAAAAATGGATGTGTCAAAGGTAAGTCAGAGTTCAGAGTTCCTTAGGGTTGGTGTATGTATGTGTGTGGGGGAAGGAGTGTGAAGATGAGTAAAGGGGTTTTGTGTTGTGACGGGGCCTACCACACCGCAAAGTGCAGTAGTAGCGGGACAGGTCCAGTGATCCTGAAGAGGAATGGCTCCCACAATCATTCAAGAGGGACGGCTCGCCATCAATTTTCATCCGCAGATCCAATCCAGACAATGGACGAAAAAAACACGCACACACACAAAAAAACAAACAAAAAAAAAAACCTGACCTGTCAACAGACAGGGTCAGAGAGATATTCACTGCTTAAGTCTCATGCAATAATATCGCTACATGAAATTCACAATACACAATGATATACATACTGTGGGTGTTTACTTTCTATGCCTCTCTCTCACTATTCAACATATAAACATAAATAACTTGGTTGCACACAACCAGATGAGCTTCACAAATTAACTGCACATTAGAACAAAGTTTTTTATGCAAGTGCAAAATAAAGTAAGCTGAATTTACACATTAACAACACAGTAAACCAGCTTGTTAAACTAAAAATGTAGCTTCATATTCATTAAGTGCACATAAATAATTTAAGGTGCATAGCAAGCTGAAATTTTAAGTTGAAATGAACATTCTCACCGATTTCACCAGAGCGGCTGGACACACACACCCAAAATGGCGGTGCCCAGTAAAGCCACAAGGTCTTCTAAAACCGAACATATGAGACCATTTACAACTTTCATTACTTTCTCTCAGTGCAAAAAAAAAATTAGCTTTCACAGTAATGTGATAAAGAATGAACAAAAACAGTTTTAAATGATTTACCTCGCTCTTGAACCAGCAAAGACTGTGCGTCGCGGGAAATCCTACGGACTTCAAAGCTACCGACACTGCTAGTAGTCGTCTCAAACACTATATCAAAACACTGAATTTACAACTAAACTCTTACAGCAGTTAGCTACCACGTTTGTAGTGCTGAAGTTAGCCTCAGTGTAGCTCGCTTTTTTAGCTGTATTTCCTCAAGTTTTCTCCGTTTTTTCCACAGTTTTCACCCTCTACAGCAGCATGGCGCTTCTCTGTCTCTCACACACACAGCAGCGGAAAAAAACTTTGCTCGCTCCCAGGAACACGGGAGCAGGTGGGCAGGCCTACCATGCTGTCAGCTGATTGGCCAAATTAACCTGTCGGTCTATTTTGCTCTGGTAACTGAATTTTAACCCTTTAAAATCCTTAAATAGTCTTTCAAGTTACATTTCAGGAATAAAATCACTCATACAGATTTTTATAGGCTTTTCATGTTTTTGAACTTAGATCGTTTCATCTGTGTTACACCCTCCCCTTCTGAAGGTATGCACGTCCCTGTGCATATGCAGGGTGACGACTGAGTCACAAGTTTGTTTATAGTGCCTAAGATGGTTGTGGCTGTATGTCTGAGTAATCAAATCCCTGAAGGGAACTTGCAAACGCCTCACTCAGACCTTGAAAAAGGGCATTCGCCACAAACAATAAAGGGCTACCTAATCTTGTGTAGTTTAATCTCTCAGGCTTTCCATGTGTTCGGTGAGAGCGACGAAGAGGGGTTTGAGCAACTTGGGGTCCGTCACTCTGTGCTTCTACTGGTTTAGGCTGTTCAGTTACAGTGCTTGCCATTTCAGATCCCTCCTCTTCCGGGGATGTTGTTTCTGGCAACACAGGGAATTCCTCATTACTGAGAGACGACAACTCAGGTGGTTGCTGACATGTGTTCAGAGGATTATCAACAGGTACGTCATTATCAGGTAAAGTGTCAGATTCAGGTAAATCGTCATGTTCAGGTGGAATATCTCCACAAGGTAAGTTCACAGGTTCAGGTAAGTTGACTAGTTCAGGCTCTTGAACCTCTGGCTCCGGAGATTCAGGTGAGTTCTGGGTGGATAAGTCTTTGTCGCTGTCCTCTGCAAAGGATTTAACCACAGATGGTACAGGACTAGAAAACACATCAGGTGGATCACATTGTTTAGTCTCACAAGGATTGCTCAACCCATGAGTCTCATGAACAGTGATTAACACATCAGGTTCTCGGGTAGGAAGATGAACAGATACCCAAGCAGGCATATCCTCTGAGTCAGAAAACTCCTCCTCCTCACCCTCATTGATGGGACTCTGTCTTGTCCTCCGTCTCATGACTGATGGTTGTTTGGGAGGCTCGTCCGTTAACGTTGTTGCTGGCAGAAAGCCACAAGCAAGGAGCAGGTCGCGATGTAGAATGCGCACAGGTCCATCTTTGCTTTCAGGCTTAACTGTGTAGACCGGTAAATCACCAGCTTTCTTGACAACAGCGTACACATCATCTTCCCACTTATTAAGCTAGTTTGTGCTTTCAGCGCAACTTAACATTGCGGACAAGAACTCTGTCACCAATCTCCAGGGTTGAATTGATGACCCGTTTATCAAATCGCATTTTATTGCGATCTGCATTTTCTGTGCATTAGAAGTAGCGATCTTGTAGCTCTCTTCCAGCGACACCTCAAGTCACTGACATATTGAGAATGTGACTTCTTTTCAGTGTTGATGGGCAAACCAAAGGCTAGATCGATTGGAAGCCTTGGTTGTCTCCCAAACATCAATTCATAGGGGAGAATCCTGTCACTTCATTTTTCAGTACAATTATGCGCATGTACAAGAAGGTTTCACAAAGTCTTTCCAGTGTTGTTTTTCATGATGACTTAGTGTACCAAGCATTTGGAGGAGAGTGCGATTGAATCTCTCAACCGGTTTCCTCTCGGATGAGTGCGGGGTTATGCGCACTTTCTTCGTGCCAGTGAGCTCACAGAGTTCTTTTATGGTCTTTGACTCAAAGTCAGGGCCTTGGTCAGCTATGTAGTACGCTCTGGGAAGCCATAATGTCCTATGAAATTCTCCCACAGACTCTTTGCTTTCTGGTCGCGAGCTTCGCTGGTTGGGTGTTGGCACAGCTACAGCGTACTTAGTGAAGTGATCAGTGATGACCAAAATATCTTTTGTGTTGGACTGGTCTGGTTCCAAGGACAAGAAATCCATACACACCAATTCAAGAGGCCTACTTGTCTTTATATTTATCAGTGGTGCGGCTCTCTCAGGTGGGGACTTCCGGTACACTAGCAGCTCACAAGTTCGATCATCTTTTCAATAGCCATATACATCTTTGGCCAATAAAATCTGGCTCTGGCTAGATCTACAGTCCGCTCAACTCCCATGTGGCCCATGTCATCATGGAGGCTTTTTAGTGCAACTGATCTTAGCTCCTCAGGAAGCACTAGCTGAAAGATGATATCGGGCCCATCTTGTCTCCTTCGATAGAGCACTCCATTGTGTAGCTCCAGCCGGTTGAGCTCACGTAGCAGCAAAGGGAGTTCAGGCAGTTCAACCTTAAGACGGGAAGGTGGAGCTTGACCAGTTTCCATTTGAATGATCACCTCATTGATTGCAGGATCAAATCTCTGCTTTTCTCTTAGCTCATCCTCAGAAAGAGATGGGATGAGAGGAAACCCATCAATTTGCTCTTCCTGAAAGCTGTCTGGGATAGCCATGGAATGATGAGCAAGGGACTCAACTAAAGCTAGCCCGTGATTTGGGAGTTTATCATTGCTGTCTTCAGCAATTTGAACAGTGTGTCGGTCACAGATAGCTTGGACTACATCAAGAGGAACAGTGTGTGAAGGTTCAATGTCGCTCAGGTGATAAAGTGCAAACTGTCGGATTCTCTCACTTTCTTTTCTAAATGTGGGATCATCCTCTGGTGCACCATGGGAGCGGCGAGACAGTGCGTCGGCATCTAGGTTTTGCTTGCCGGCTCGATACTGGAGTTGGAAAGAGTAAGTGGAAAGCGCTGACAGCCACCTGTAACTTGTTGCATCAAGTTTTGCAGATGTTAAGATGTAAGTCAGCGGATTGCTGTCAGTCACCACTTTGAAGTCCACACCATATAAGTAGTCAGAAAATTTCTCAGTGACTGCCCATTTGAGGGCCAAGAACTCTAGCTTATGGGCAGGATACTTCATCTCACTTTTTGAAAGTCCTCGGCTTGCAAAAGCTATTGCTCTCATTTGGCCATCCTGGAGCTGATACAGCGCAGCTCCCAAACCGATGGTGCTGGCATCCGTGATGCAGGATGTAAGGAAGCTGGGGGTTGGCAAAACCCAGGACAGGAGCTGAAGTTAACTTTTGGATTATCAGATCAAATGCTTCCTGACAAAGAGACGTCCACCTCTGACCAAAAGGCTCTTTCGGGTTGTGGTACTCTTGGCTGAGTACTCTTTTGAGGCTTTTGCTTCCCTTTCTAAGTGGTGGATACCCAGAAGTTAGTTGATTGAGGGGCTTGACAATCTGAGAGTACCCTTGAATAAACCTTCTGTAATATCCAGCAAAGCCTAGAAAGGACCTAAGTTCTTTCAGGTTAGTGGGGACAGGCCAAGATGTTAGGGCCACAATCTTCTCTGGGTCTGTTTCTACACCCTGCTCTGACACTACATGGCCAAGGTATCTTACAGAGGTCTGGAAGAATTTGCATTTTTCTGGAGCTAACTTCAATCCGTATTCCTTTAGTCGCTGCAGTACACGCTTCAGGCGCTGCTCATGTTCTTCCAAGGATGATGAGAAGATGATCAAGTCGTCAATGAACACTAAAACCTCTTTCAGGTTCATTTCCCCCATACACCTCTCCATAAAGTCGCTGGAAGGTTGACGGCGCATTTGTGATTCCCTGGGGCATCCTGTTGAATTCCCAGAATCCTAGTGGACAGACAAATGCCGTCTTCTGCTTGTCAGATTCTTCCATTTCAATTTGGTAATACCCGACTTAAGATCAAGGACGGAGAACCACTTCGACCCTGCTAGGGCTGAAAAAGCCTCCTCAAGATTTGGGAGGGCATCTAGCGTCCTTGATGGTCTGAAGGTTCAGCTTTCTGAAGTCTATACAAAGGCGAACAGAACCATCCTTCTTCCTTCACGGCGACAATGGGAGAGGCAAATGGGGACTCTGATTCCCGTATGACTCCTGAGTCGAGGAGCTCCTGAAGGTGTTTCCTTACTGCCTCCACGTCATGGGGATGTATTGGTCGGGCTCTGTATTTAAAAGGTGTCTCATCATTGAGCTTGATGTGGTGTTTGACCTTATCTGTGTGCCCAAAATCCAGGTCATGATGGGAAAAGACTTCTGGCATAGAATTCAGCATGTTTGTCACACGTTCCTTCCATTCAGTGGGCAATGGAGAGTCTCCAAAATTAAAGCTCAAACTTTCAGACTGAGGGGAATCTTTCTGTGTTTCAGGTGGATTTGACTCTTTCACCGTTTGCTCTTTGTGAAGAACACGCACTATGGCATTAACATCAGCCAACACTGTTTTAGGAGGTATGACAATGTCATGGTCAGTCTCATTCTTCAACACAACAGGCAACTTACAGGGTTGTTTCATGGGCAGGTTGACTAGGCTGGCCGACACCAATAGGCCACCTGGTAAGGAAGAGGCTGACGGCTGCTCAAGGATGACACACTTCTCAGAGTGAGCACTGGAGATGTTTACCAAGCCTTCAAGAGCGACCGACTGCCGTGCAGGGACAACTTCAGGGCTCTTTCCTTGCAGCTTAGCCCAACCAATGTTACAACCGTTTGAGGTCTTCTGCCGCATTTCAAGGATTTTAAGAACAACTTCGATAGCCATAAGATGAAGGCTGAAAAGTAGAGCATGCAGGATGAGTACTGAAATCAGCATAAAGCATCAAGAGTGTTGGTGCCAATAAGCACCTGTTCCAGCTGCCGGCAGCAGGTGGGGAATGACCAAAGCCAGTGTGTGGATTTCAATTTCAGACCCTACAAAGTCTTTAGGAAAGGTAATGGAAAGATCAATATATCCCAAGTAGGGAACTGATTGGCCGTTAGCACCCTCTACGTCAAGGAGATCATTCAGTGGATGAATAGCCAGTTCTGAAAGATGCTGCTCATAAAAGGATTGGGGTACAGTAGTCACCTGTGACCCGCTATCCAAGATACAGTTAACAGTTTCCCCTGCAATAGTAACTTGAGCTGTAGTTTTTGTTCCGACGAGGCCTCGTGGAAGTTTAACAGCGTGCTCTCTGAGCTGAGCTCTCTTCAAGACTGGCTTCTTAGGTTTGGGACAAGATTTGTCAGGTATGGCTCCCATGTGTCCCTCGATGGGAGCAGATGTCAGTTTAAATGAGGCTTTTCCTCAGGGACATTAGAAGCCTCCCAGATAGCTTGCCTTTCTCTCAACTGTTTTTTCTTGGCAGCTACAAGGGAGGGATTTGGCTCATTATCACAAGCTGAAGCGATGTGACCGTCCTCGCCACACTGAAAGCAGTACCAAGGACGTGGTTTGCTGTGGACTTTGGCAACAGGACTCTGATGTTGAGAAACTTTCTTTTTGACAGGGCGGGCCTCGACTTTAGCACTCTCTACAAGGGACTTGGCTTTCTGTCGTACAGGTTGCTCCTGTTTGTTGTTCTCACGTTTCAGACTACTGACCTGAGCAGTAATGTCAGCTATTTGTTTCTTTAAAACATCGATTTCAGACTCAGCAGTGGCATGTACAGTTTGCAGATGAGACATGACACGCTGCTTAGTGGTGCTAAGAGCAGGCTTGGCTGTGCCCAAATGCTGTCTCATACGGCTAACTTTGCTGCCTGTTTATCCTCCTCTGTTCTTAACATTAACAGGAGTTCTGCAAAGGAAGGCGGGCTCCCCTTCTTTGCTGTAGTTGGAGGTCAACTATAAGGGCATTATCCCAGCAACCGCGGCAGAACTGTTTAAGAAGCTGCTTGTCAAACTCAGGCGCTAGAAACACCTCCAGCCTCATAGTCATGCTCAGACACACATGCAATCTCTGAAGGAAGGATGATGGCTTTTCTCCTTCATTCTGAAGTGTGCTCAGGAACCTGGCATAAAGTTCATCACCATCTTCAACCGCACCAAAGGCAGAGTCAAGAATATCAAGATAAGCAGAAGGTTTAGCCTGTGGACCTAAATGCTTAGTCATCTCTGTAGCAGGTGGAAGGAGGCTGTCAAGAATGCGATGTGTACAGTTTAAGTCAGAAACTGCTGGGTCTTTCATGAGTACTTCAACACTAGTGCGCCATGTGTCATAGTCTGCTTCGTTGTTGGGACGGGGACTTTTCCCTGAAAAGCTCGAAGCCTACTTGGTATGGCGAAGTGTGATGTGGTTTCACTGCTGCGCACAACATGTTCGACTACCACTTCGCTGAACACTGGGTGGGTTAAGGTTGAGTATGGGCTGAAAGGTGCCATTTGCTGTAGCAGGTGGAGTTGGTAGTGGAGTGAAATCAATCAGGTTTTGCTTAGAGATTGAGGAAGTGCAAGGTTGCAGTGGATCAAGAGGTGATTCAAGGGCTGAAGGCTCAGAAGAGTTTGCAGGATGTGGGCTTGGGGAAGACAATAGGTCACCCTGTGTGAGTGGTTCTGTTTGGACGAGTGATGTCTGCTCAAAGGAGGAGTCCTGACAATCATGCGAAGGAATGGTGGATGAAGCAAGACTTGCCAATTCCTCTTTCAGCATTTGTTCCAGCGAATTTCCACTCAACTTTGCAATTTCCTGCAGCTGGGTCATGTATGTTCTAGTGGCAATGTTGCGAGCATCTAATGCATAAACACTTGCCAAGCTCTGTACTTCATAACTGGTACCTGGTTGAACAGAACTTTCAAGCTTGAGTGGCAGCAAGGGCTCTAATGTTAGCATGGCGGTGCCATATGTGAACTCTACTATCACGTGGTGATGGAAGTCTGACTCTGGGGCATCTATGCGGAAGTGGCGGTTAATTGAACCATGTTTTTCAAGGCAAGTGGATACTACTTCATCAATATCTGTGTCAGTTATCCCACTAACAACTACAGAATTGGGGATTTTAATCGATTCACGCATTACTATATCCATATTGCCGGACTTGGTCTAAGATACCTGGCTTTAGGATGTTGGACGTAACCAACTGTAGGAAATTGGACCAATAATGTCTCAGTTAAACACTCAGTATTGCTCCTGGCTGGCTCGCCACAACTGTAGCACACAGGAAGGATTATGGGTAGGGCCGTGTTCTGATAGGTTTGTTAAGTCGGTTGGTTCGGCTGCTGGAGCAAAAGTGAGGTGTTTAAAATGAGACTCAGAGACCAAGGATTAGATGTAAGGTAATGCCGGCTTTTTATATTTAAAGATATGTATAAAATAAAAAAAGTTAGTTGGTACCAAAAATAAAAATACAATAATTAAACAAGGCACTTATAGATTTCACAATCAGCCATGACAACAGCATAAAATTGCTTACTTTCCAAACCTAAAGTGAGTATTTCACTCTTTCAAGTAGTTCTGTAATTAAATTCCCGGGTGCACCCTTTAAACCTGAATTCCTGTTAATAACACCACATTCAAGTTTGTTCAGATCCAGTTCAATAGTACAATCCAGTAGAATTCACATAATACAACAGTAACCCTTACTGCAGGAATGATTCCTACTACTCAGCTCCAAATTCTCAGTCCCAAGGTGTGAACAGGTTAAGTAAGTTTGTTTAAGGAGGTCCAAGGTCCAAACAAAAAAATGGATGTGTCAAAGGTAAGTCAGAGTTCAGAGTTCCTTAGGGTTGGTGTATGTATGTGTGTGGGGGGAAGGAGTGTGAAGATGAGTAAAGGGGTTTTGTGTTGTGACGGGGCCTACCACACCGCAAAGTGCAGTAGTAGCGGGACAGGTCCAGTGATCCTGAAGAGGGAATGGCTCCCACAATCATTCAAGAGGGACGGCTCGCCATCAATTTTCATCCGCAGATCCAATCCAGACAATGGACGAAAAAACACGCACACACACAAAAAAAACAAACAAAAAAAAAAAAAACCTGACCTGTCAACAGACAGGGTCAGAGAGATATTCACTGCTTAAGTCTCATGCAATAATATACGCCACATGAAATTCACAATACACAATGATATACATACTGTGGGTGTTTACTTTCTATGCCTCTCTCTCACTATTCAACATATAAACATAAATAACTTGGTTGCACACAACCAGATGAGCTTCACAAATTAACTGCACATTAGAACAAAGTTTTTATGCAAGTGCAAAATAAAGTAAGCTGAATTTACACATTAACAACACAGTAAACCAGCTTGTTAAACTAAAAATGTAGCTTCATATTCATTAAGTGCACATAAATAATTTAAGGTGCATAGCAAGCGAAATTTTTAAGTTGAAATGAACATTCTCACCGATTTCACCAGAGCGGCTGGACACACACACCCAAAATGGCGGCGCCCAGTAAAGCCACAAGGTCTTCTAAAACCGAACATATGAGACCATTTACAACTTTCATTACTTTCTCTCAGTGCAAAAAAAAATTAGCTTTCACAGTAATGTGATAAAGAATGAACAAAAACAGTTTTAAATGATTTACCTCGCTCTTGAACCAGCAAAGACTGTGCGTCGCGGGAAATCCTACGGACTTCAAAGCTACCGACACTGCTAGTAGTCGTCTCAAACACTATATCAAAACACTGAATTTACAACTAAACTCTTACAGCAGTTAGCTACCACGTTTGTAGTGCTGAAGTTAGCCTCAGTGTAGCTCGTTTTTTAGCTGTATTTCCTCAAGTTTTCTCCGTTTTTTCCACAGTTTTCACCCTCTACAGCAGCGCAGCGCTTCTCTGTCTCTCCACACACACAGCAGCGGAAAAAAAACTTTTGCTCGCTCCCAGGAACACGGGAGCAGGTGGGCAGGCCTACCATGCTGTCAGCTGATTGGCCAAATTAACCTGTCGGTCTATTTTGCTCTGGTAACTGAATTTTAACCCTTTAAAATCCTTAAATAGTCTTTCAAGTTACATTTCAGGAATAAAATCACTCATACAGATTTTTATAGGCTTTTCATGTTTTGAACTTAGATCGTT
>JALXJV020000023.1:28357357-28453210 GCA_024633595.2 Lepomis macrochirus
AAAACAGTATACAATAGTACAGTAATTTCACAGGAAAAGGTAACAGAAGTGCTGATAGTGCATAGAATACAGTAATGTAAGCAGTTACTGAAACCGTGCGGATGTTTTTGATATGATGATATTTTAATAATACCTATTTTCCAGTCGAAATGTTCTTATCACACTTGCCACTGTGTATCGGCTTAGATTTGGCTGTACTCGCAGTCCAGCCTCCCTCAGTGTCAGGCCGTGGTTGACAATGTGGTCAACCAGTGTTGCGCGGATCTCATTTGTCAGATTCGGTCCTCTTTGAGCACCTTCTTGTCTTCCTCTTCCTCTGTTGATTATTCCTCTGTTGATTCCTCTTCCTCCCCTTCATCCTCCTCCTTGTCCTCCTCCTCGTTCTCTTCATTCTCCTCCTCGTCTTACTCTTTCTCTGAGTCTTTCCATTGTGCTTGAAGACCGATGAACTCACCTGCTGCTTTTTATAGTGCTTATACACCTGATTGTGTGTGTCTACAATTAAGCAAACAAGTGTTTGCACACCTACTGACTGTGTTGAACCAATTGGTTGGACGGTGCGGTAATTTGACAGGCAGTGCTTTGGTATTGCAAGGAAGTGACTTCATGATAGATTTTTGTGTGTAATGTTGTATGTTAAGTGTGTTTAGTGTTTTGCAAATCACTGTGTGTACAGTTTTGCAACAAGTGTGAGGCTGACAATGTGCTTATAGTTGTGCAAATATGGGCTGATGTTTTGCTTCTTGAGTGTAAGGTTTTGCTAATAGTGTACTACTTTTAATTTTAGTGTGTAAGCAATCCAAAAAAACTGTATTACTGTTATTATCATTAATATTACAATTATTATCTTTAACACTACTATAAATATCTGTGCCATTTTTCATTCAGTCTATAGCAACAATACCTTTACTGTCTGTACCTCTTTTTGTATACTGTGTAGGCTGCCTCCCTCTCTCTCTCTCTCTGTCTTCTCTTTGTTGCTCTCTTGCCCTCTCTCTCTCTCCCTCACCCCTATCTGGTCGAGGCAGATGGCCGCCCACCCTGAGCCATGGTTCTGCTCGAGGCTTCTGCCTCTTAAAAGGAAGTTTTTCCTTGTCTCTGTTGCCTAGTGCTGCTCTTGGTGAGAGCTGTTGGGCTTCTGTAAATAACTTCAGAGTATGGTCTAGACCTGCTCTTTTATGAAAAGCGCTGTGAAATAACTGTTGTTGTGATTTGGCGCTATATAAATAAAATTGAATTGAATTGAATTTCTCTGGATCCATTGTTCCAAAACTGAATGAACTGACTCTGGCCCTTTTATCTGTCTATTGAAGCTTCTGATTAGTGTGTTATCAATTCTGACTGTTTGTGTTTCCACCTGGGTAGTTATGTGCTAATTGTGTGCTAACAACCTGTGCTGATTGAGTGAACAATATTGAATGTCAGTGCTTTCTCAATGACCACATGGTGTAAGCAATGAGAAATGAAGGGTTTGTGGGTAGAGTTTAGAGAAATGGGTGTGCTTTTTGAAAAATGGAGTTGTGGTTTCAAAATTTTTAGTTCAATAGCCTGGTTATAGTGTTCAAGCAATTGGGAAAAACTGTAATAGTCTGCATGGTGTGGCATCCCTCTTTCTGTCATTCATCATAATACAAAAATGCAAGCTTTATAAATTTTGGTGTTTGTGGACACCTGATGAATGAAGTCTAATCTTCACTCTCTTTTCTCTGGTTTGGTCTCATGTAGCTGCTACTTGTTTCACTTTGTTGACCAGCTATGAGACATGCTGAGACTGAACCAAAACACAAATGTTGCTGGCATGAAAACCAAAGCAATGAGCCGAAAGACACTAGCCCTGTAGAGCTGAGAGGATCTGAGCGCTGGTGATAATTCTCCATGGGTTCCTCAATGAGCAACCCCTGTCACATACAAGTAGCCACGTGTATAAACATATTTAGTACAGCTCCTCTAAGCAGCCACAAGTATGCAATGCCATTTCCAAATAGTTCTTTAATCCTTGTATAAGTAGTGATGCAGTCAGGTTGGGGCTCTAGAACAATTTAATAGGTTGATAAAGTTGCATAATGTACATTTGTAGATTTGTTTTTCTTTTTATGGACATGAACAAAGACAGGAAAACACAAAAGACAAAATGATGATAAAATGCAACTTCTGTTGGATAGATATAGACACAGTCCAATGTGGGTGAGTTTATAGAATAATGCTTGACCTTACAAATACTAGCTGTTAAGGGTATGTAATGTGTGGATGGAAAGACAGGATTTGGACCCATAATGCAGGACATTCAAGCTGAGCAGGTGCAGGTAGTGGTGAGTTTGATGAACACAAAAACATATAACAAACTGAGGAAGCAGTCCAGGGCCCTGTTTCAGAAAGCAGGTTTAGTGAAAACTCTGAGTAAGTTGAGCCAGAGATGAGGGAAACTCTGGGTTTTCGGTTTCAGAGAGCGAGAGCAGATAAACTCTAGGTCTGTAACCCTGGCAACTTACGCTGTGAACCTAACCTGCTCGGGAGGAGCTTTACTTCAACAAACGCTGAGTTTCTCTCTGACTCCTCCTGTGGAGCTTGAAGCGTTTCACACGTTGTTTCACACACCGTTTCATTTCCTCATTCATACTGTCAATATCAAAACATATATTGGAATGCAATTAGCCTACGTCTTTGGAAACATCAAAATCACGATGAAATAGGCTATTAGTTTTTTGTTTTTTTTACCCAAACATGATCTTGAACATGACAAGTGAGGATGACTGTGGTGCAGCTGAAACAAATAAATGTAGTTTAAAAGAGTTGTTCATTATCTGCTGATAGTCTAAATTTGTTTTGACAGCATTTCATAAAATATAAAAAGAGCAAGATTTTATTAATGGAACATAGACGTCTAAAACTTCCCAGTTAGTTTGAACCTAGACACATTTTACATTGCGAAAAAGTCATTAATGGGCATAGGCCTACTGTGACTACTGACTTTACAATCACAGGTCCCTGAGTAGCCCAAAACACAGAACTAATTAATTACCAACCAAATATATTTAACCAAGGACAAGGAATAAGAACAAGAGGTCGGAGAGAAACTCATAAAGAATTGCATTGTCAAACAGGAAAATATCACAACCCCAAAAGAAAACCATAACACAAAACCAATAACTACAACATAGCAAGCCCTGTTATTGCACTTCTTAGTTCAAACACTATATATGCTGTCATTCAAAACAACTACTTGAACCACAATGTTGCATTATTAGTTGATAAAAACTTTTGAGTTGATTAAACATGGCAGAGCCAAAAAGGTGGAAGATAGCAAGTGAATGCCGAAATTTCAGAATGTGGCCCTGTCGTCTTATATTTTCTATATACAGTCCACAATCAAAAAAGTTTGGCCTCCCATCATCTATACCTTCACTTGTAAGGTACAGCTACAAAAGCATAATCTGGTGGTGGTGGTGGTGGTGGTGGTGGTGGTTGTTCATTTGCAGGAGCTCTGCAAAGTGTCTCTTTAACTCCATTCTGACTGCCTAAGACCCCTAAGGAGGATTATATTCTTCCAGTACATTAGTCATTCCTATCCCTCTAGTTTGCACCATAATTTCCTTGCTCACCTATATAACCATTTAGCCTCTTTCTTTAACTAAAATCACTTCTCCTATCCATCAGAAACTGCAGCAGGTACTGTCAGTTATTGTGTTCATTGTATTTTTCCTGTATAGCCCAACTGATATGTGTAGTATGGTGCAGGACCAGGTTATGATGAAGCAGTAACTGAATAACTTCCAACAAAAACTTATTGAATGGACCCCTTTCGGCTTGATACTAACATGCATTTTGTAATTGTGTCTAGATGTGATTGTACTGATTGTACAATCAATGTACTGACATTTTATTGCTGACATTAATATTCATCTTTGACACACATGCATTTTTTGTATTGTGGCAGGCCCATAATCAGGCTAATACTGAACACATATATACCATAACTACATTTCTTTCGCTGTGTACAAGAAGCTCATGTGTGCGGTAGCTGGTGATACAGGAGATGTAGCATGTTTAATCAGTTATTTGTCCTCGCTGTTTGTATTCTTATACAGCTGAAGGCTTGTAATCGCTTAATCTCACCCTACACTCCCCACTGAAACTAAAATTACAATTGTTATTGATGCCATTGCACCAGCCAAAGTGAAGGTGGTCTCTGGTAAGAAAAGATCTCCGTGGAGAAATGCCACGCCCAAAAAAGAGAGAAACACATCTCCAGGTTCATTATTACATCTATAAAGAGAGACTTTGCATTTATAATTTAGAACTGAGAAATGCAAAGCGGTCATTCTTCTATGACATCATCACCAAAAACACTAATAATGCACGTGTCTTGTTTGCTACTATCGACAGGCTAACCAACCCTCCAGTGTCTGTAGCCTCTAAACTTCTATCCACCACGTCCTACAATGAATTTGCCTCCTTTCTTCACAGACAAAATTCAAACAATTAGACAAGCAATCAGTGCCTCCATATCAAGTACAGAATATGTGTCATGTGTCCACTTAAAAACAATTACAGTTTTTCTCAAATGCTAAAACACAAAAGCCAATCCTCTAAACCAAATGACCAGTTGTCTAAACACATTTACTAAATCTAGCCATCATTTTCCAATATCATAAACACATTTCACATAAAGACACAATTCACAAAACACAATCCTCCGTTCTCATAAATCTTAACACATTTTTCCTTGCTAAAACACAAGTTGCAAAAGATCTCTGCTCATATTCTCAAATGAAAGCTCATGTGATGCAAAATGCTGGCCACAGTCATCAATATTTGAACACAATGAACACACCTGGCGTCATTCATTACTCACAACGACTTAAAATTGAAGACACTTGTTGCTAATGGTGTGACCACATGTATGAAAGCAAGTTCAGAGTGCACAGTTTGCTGAAGATTCCAAACAAACACAATGGATGAAGGCAGAGTCAGGGGAAGAGGAATTCGAGTCAGAGGAGGGAGAAGAGCTGGCCATGGAAGAAGAGGAGCAGGCCAACGAGGAAGAGGAGGAGGCCAACAAGGGAGAGGAGGAGGCCAACAAGGGAGAGGAGGCAAAGGCAAAGAGGCCGTAACATCATTGGCCAAAGAGCCATCACTGAGGTTCCTGGCCAACGGGGGGGTAATATTACTCTTTGTGCGGCCATGGGTTTGGAGGGGCTTGTCCACCGGCATGCTGTCCTTGGGTCTTACAACACCCAACATCTCCTCACCTTCCTAGAGGAGCTAAAAGACATCCTCCTGGACCGCCAACAACACCATCCTGGGTCCGCACATCACATTTATGTGATCATTTGGGACAATGTACGCTTCCACAGAACAAACCAAATCAGAGAGTGGTTCACCACCAACAGTAACCACTTTTTAAACGTCTGTCTGCCACCCTACTCCCCTTTCCTGAACCCTATAGAGGAGTTCTTCCCATCGTGGAGATGGAAGGTTTATGACAGACAACCATACACTAGAGAGAACATCCTAAGGGCAATGGAGCTGGCCTGTGTTGACATCCCAGTGGAGGCCTTCCAAGGATGGATTCGCCATTCCAGGGCGTTTTTCCCGCGGTGCCTGGTAAGAGACAATATAGCCTGCGATGTGGATGAGGTGATGTGGCCCGATGCAGCTCAGCGACATGATGCCGCACAGTGATTGTGGTGTGTGGTGTGAATAAAATAAATAAAAAAAACTTCACACCCTGATCATGTTTTCAAGAATACTGTTGTGCGCAATAGATTCTGTTTTTGCATTTGAGTTACAGTAGTGTACATGCAGAATTTACTATAGATTTATACTCTTCATATGAAACTCACAAATCTAAATGCCTAATCCTCTGCAGAGATCTAAGAAGATCTATTACTGTAAAGTTTCTAAAAATATGCATTGGCAGTTATAAAACAAAGAACCTTCTCACAAACTGAGCATTGTGTTTTCAATTGTTTTGCTGTAGTGTGTAATGATGTGTATAGTGTTTACATTTTTGAAAGCTTCGAGCTGCTCTTTTGGTGTGAAAGTTTGAGTTTTGAAGTGAGAAGGTGTAGTTGTGTTTATGTAGCTTTAGAAAAGGGTGTTGTGTTTAGACATTGGGGAACATGGAGGAAACGTTTGTGAAATGTGTTTTAGCATTTGAGAAAAACTGTAATATAGCATGAGACAATTTGACTCTATTAACCATAAAAACCTGGAGGACATAAAACATCTGAAATCCTCTTCATGCGGCCTTGATATTCTGCCAACAGGTTTTTTAAAAAATGTGTCTAAATGCATGGCCCCAGATCTACTACAAATTGTCAACATGTCTCTCCTCTTTAGGTTTTTCCCCCCACAGGCTCCGAAAACTCCTGTCATTGAACTCTTAAAAAAAGAGCAATCTATAGGTAATCAGACATCTGAGCTGACAAAAATAACGTGGAGTTTCCCAAGGCTCCATTCTGGGGCCTCTTTTGTTTAACATTTACATGCTTCCACAGGCTCAGATTATGAAAAGCAACAAAATGTG
This sequence comes from Lepomis macrochirus, assembly GCA_024633595.2. Taxonomy (NCBI): domain Eukaryota; kingdom Metazoa; phylum Chordata; class Actinopteri; order Centrarchiformes; family Centrarchidae; genus Lepomis; species Lepomis macrochirus. The sequence goes on from JALXJV020000023.1 coordinate 28,363,887, forward strand.
TTCCCATAATTATGCAGATGACACACAATTTAAATAACCATATCACCAGGGGACTATGACCCCATACAAGCGCTGAGTAACTGTATTGAACAGGTGAAACGTTTGATGTGCCTGAATTTTCTTTCAACTAAACAAAGAGAAAACTGAAGTTATTGTTTTTGGAGCCAGGGAGGAACAATTGAAAGTCCGTGCTCAGCTTCAATCTGTAATGTTAAGAACCACAAATCAAGCCAGAAATCTTGGTGTAGTCATAAACTCAGACCAGAATTTGAGGAGCCACATTAAGACAATTAGAAAATCAGCCTACTATCACCTGAAGCATATATCAAGGATTTATTTCCCAGCAAGACCTGGAAAAACTTATCCATGTATTTATCTTCAGTTGACTTGACTACTGTAAAGTGTAATTTATACTTCTGCGTCAAATCAACGGTGTAGATGACGGCATAGGCTACGCGGAGGCTATGCCGCCACCTGATGTGCACCTCCTCAAAAATGTAACTACACGTCGAGGTGACGCGGACCGTAAGCACTGTGATTGGTCGACTTGCTAGAATTTCCGGTCTGTACTTCTTCTTCACCTGTTTCAATTTCAGTTGATTTTCCATCAGTGAAGAAAGCAAACATGCTTCAAGTCGAGGAGCATTTGGTGGAGGAAATCAGAAAGCACACCCATTTGTATGACTCGTCTTTGCTAAATTATCAAGACTGTCAGATGGCAACAAATTTATGGAGAGAAATTTCCTCGAATGTGGATTTGGAGGTGGCGGAATGTGTGAGGCGATGGAAAAATTTGACGTTCGCCTCAGCAAAAAACTTGCTACGAAGAGTGGTGACCAAGGCGGAAAAAAAATCCCAGCCTTTTATATGTTTTTGTCTTGGTTGGCACCCCATGTGAAGCACTGGGAAATGGAGTCAAATTACAGCGATAAGTTAATATATCATGTCTTTGTGTCGTAAACCTCTGCATTGTGTTTAGGCTAGCTAACAATGCTACCATAGCCCTTTGCTACAGGGAATGCTGACGTTACCAGACATTTGCCATCTTATTTGCTCTGCCTTTCTGTGCATATGCACTTAATGCATCCCCTATATGATGGTAAAAATGCCACAACTAACTTAAACTATTTATTTCTGAAATAATGCAAGATGGGAGCGATTCAAGCAACTCAAACTCCTCTGCTTCAGCTGCTGCGGGACTTGCAGAAGACAATGACCTACAACCAGCTGGTAGTTCATCTTGCAGCGAGTCTACATCCAGCAGTGATGATCACCAGCCCCGCCACCACACCCCTCTGTCCTCCCGGCCAACTCCTCTGTCCTCCCAAGCCAACTCCTCTGCAGTTTGGACACACTGTTGCGGATATACTGCGGAGACTGCCAGAGGAGCACAGACCACAGGCAATGTTCGATGTGTACAAGCTCCTGTTTGAGTGGTAGCAACCTCAATGAACACTCTCTGAAATGAAGACTATGATACTTTGCTCTGTACCCACTTTCATTTGTATATAGTTTGTGCCTTTTGTAAATAGTGTGCTTCTTTTTTTATAACAGAACAATAACAGGTCTTATTTACTTATTTACTTCACTAGCAGTATACAGTTTGTGCCTTTTCTATTTAGTTTGCACTTCAGTTTATTTGAATATTTAATTTAATATTATCAACATTTGTTCTTGCTGTGGTGTTGTGTTGTTGCAGTGTGACAGAAAATAAATAACACCTACGTGATTTTAAACCAGGCCTTTGTTTACAAGGTTGCATGTCAGAATCATTTCTTTAACACACACACAATTTACTGTCCAAGTTGGCCACGATCTTCTCCTGCCACGGCACAAGACCATTAGGTGACTGAAAGAAGGCCATCAGGTCATTCCACACAAGTGTTGCAGCTGTGGTGGAATGGGCCCTTGACAGGAGATGTGGATCTAGTGGTTCCAGAAGATTTGTGTCCCCTGCCACTACTCTCCTTCACTTGCCTAGCTGTGTGACCCAGTGTCAGAGTCTGCAAAATTAGCAGGGATGTATCTGCAGACAGGTGTGTTGGTCTCATCTGTGTGGGCCAGAAAGTTGTGTAGAGCAGCACAAGCTTTGACAATGTTCCCTGCCTTGTCTGAGTGACATTCCAGTGACCGCCTAAGGATTCTCCACCTTGCCACCAAAATGCCAAATGCATTCTCAATTACCCGCCTGGCTCTTGAGTGATGGTAGTTGTAGGTCTGCTTATCCATGGGCAAGTTTGTCCCTGACATAGAAAGTATTAATGAATAGGCAATCACTACATGCCAATGTAGCTATGATGTGACATTTTTCTTTCAGTATACAAACACTATGTAGGGTCTGTACAATTTAATATATATATATATATATATATATGCATTTCATAGATCTATATACACATACACACGTATATACACATAGACACACATACATACAGTGGATATAAAAAGTCTACACACCTCTGTTAAAATGCCAGGTTCTTGTGATGTAAACTAATGAGAGATAAATCATGTCAGAACTTTTTCCTTATTTTTATTGAAAAATAAAAACCTTACAATAACCTGGTTGCACAAGTGTGCACACCCTTAAACTAATCCTTCAATGTGGTATATTTAATGCTTTGGAAATTCTTCTGTACCCTTCTCCTCACTGATCTCTTTCAACAATGAGATGTCTCATTATTTTACATCACAAGAACTTGGTATTTCAGCTGGGGTGTGTAGACTTTCTATATCCACTGCACACACACACACACACGAAGTACAGTACTACTACATGAAATCACTTTTGTCTGTGACATACCTGGAAAGGGACGCATGAGGTTGTTGTGCAGGGGGAATGCAGCATCACCAACAATCACGTGTGAGAGTGGTACTCCTGTTCCAGGAAGATTGGCTGGTGGGGGCAGGTTCAGTTTGTGTTCAAGAAGCATAGAACCAAATCAGCTCTCCCTGAAGATACCCCCGTCACTTCCCTGTCCATAACCCACGACATCCACCATGGTAAAGCGATATCTAGCATCATAGGTAGCCCTCAGAACAATGGCGTGTGCCCTTGTAGTTGAACTAGTCGCTCCTGGGGGGCGGTGGTGCCTTTATGTTGACATGCTTTCTATCTATGCTGCCAACACTGTTTGGAAAGTTCCATAGTTGCCAAAAATCAGCTGCAATAGCTTCCCATTGGGCGACTGAAGGGCAGGGAAGGAACTCTGGCTGTAGTGCTTCCCACAACGCTTTACAGACCTCTGACATTATGGAAGACACTGTGCTTGACGACTGTTTGTAGCTAGCTGCTACGGCCTGCTGGCTTCCACCTGAAGCTAAATCCGAAGGGTGACTGCCAGTCTCTGTGTGTGCGTAGACTGATGTACACGACGAACCAAATTGTCGAATCTAACTGCCGACATCCGAAAATATCTGAAATGCATTTCCTCGTCAATGTCTCTCAGTGGCCGAACCAGCACAGAAAATTCTCCCTCCGTCTGCCTCAACCGGTTCAACAGGTCGTAAATCCCATCTTCTCCGACGCCTTGTCTCGTATCTGCATTTTAGTAATTTCAGTAGAAGTAGCTGCTGTTCAACAATGATCAGCTCCAACTCCAACATAATCCGCTCAATTTCAGTTGTCATTGCTAACAGCAACAACAGTGGCTACTCACAACAGTGGCGAAGAAACTCATCACAGTGAGACTGGACCATATAAACCCCACCGCCGCCTACCGTTTTAGAGGTGTAACTGCAGAATGACGCAGACATTTACGCACAAGTATAAATGCCTGGCTGTGTGCGTAACCTACAGCGTAGCACGTAGCCCCTATACAGGAGTATAAATCCGCCTTAACAGTGTCCTTACAGGGCTATTTAAGAAATCCATCAGACAGCTGCAGCTGATTCAGAACGCCACTGCTCGAGTCCTCACTAAGACCAAAAAAGTGGATCACATCACTCCAGTTCTGAGGTCTTTACATTGGCTTCCTGAATCTCAAAGAATTGATTTCAAAATCCTGCTGTTAGTTTATAAAGCACTAAATGGTTTAGGGCTAAAATAAATTTCTGATCTTCTGCTTTGTTATGATCCATCCAGACCTCTCAGGTCGTCTGGGGCAGGTCTGCTTTCTGTCCCCAGAGTTAAAACTAAACAAGGAGAAGCAACGTTCAGTTATTATGCCCCATATATCTGAAACAAACTCCCAGAAAACTGCAGGTCTGTTGAAACTGTCAGTTCTTTTAAATTAAGACTGGTAAAAAGAAAAATCTTAAATATTTAACTTAAAGCAATGGTAAAAAGAAAAGTCTTCACTGCCTTTAACTAACTTACGCCGCTGCTTTCTTTGTCTTTAGCTTTTTACCACTGCTTTTAATTAAATATTTACACGGTGAGAAATGAGTAGGTAATTGAGAAATTATTGAGGTAATTGAAAAGATAAGGAGAGTGAGATGGAACAGAGTGAAGGGAGTGGTCTTAAATCTCGCGCCTGAGTGATTTGCAGGACCCTCTGTCCACCTGTAAACACGCAGGTGGGTCCAGAGTATAACTGGATCAAACACGCGCGCCACACACACACACACACACACACACACACTTTCAGATTAAAAGTATGATGCTGTTTGTCAATATCCCGTTTTCCACCGGAGAACCTGTACCCCAGAACTTGGAACCTTTGGAGGAACCAATTGCGTTTCCAGGTACAAGGTTCTAAATTTAGTTCCCTCAAAACAATCCATGCTAGGGGGGTAGTACTTTACAGTGTGCTACCAGCTGATCTGCAGCTCTTGTCGGCTGGAAATGTTTAGGAGAAATTTAAAGAAGCACAAATTGCAGGAAAATGAACAACTTAATGTATATTTCGGGCTTTTTCCCTCCCACTAGTCTGAAAGACATTTTAAGGAAGAAAATCAGCCCAAAATGTCAAAATTGGCCAGTGCATGGTAGAACAATGTTTTGCCTTTAAAATGATTTTAAAAAGACTGAACTTGCCTAGCATTTGTACTGCTGTCCTTCGCAAGACCATCACTAAAACCCTCAATCTTGAGGTCTCTTATAAACATTGCGTTGTGTAACATTCTCTAATCTCCACTGAGTTCTTTGTTATCTCTGCTCCTCTTCCGCTCTCTCAGAGCAGTGGTGCGTTGATATGACAAAGAAGCAGGACCTGATTGGTCGCTTTTGTGCATTAGAAGTGCTGAATCTTGCAGAACTAAGTAAGAGTTTGAGATAGGACATATAATATTTTTGTCTTATAAATTACAAGTCCAAAATTGCATAGAACTTATAAACACCTCACTTAATATTAATAAGTTGTCACAGAATAAGAATATGTGAGTAACTCAAATTGGCTCCAGCTCTCAACAGCCCTGTACACAGGATACCGCTTATGATGACGGAGGGAGGGATGGCATCTTACTTTAAAGTGAAAGCAACATTACATGAAGAACACAGAGACAGAAAAGATTGGAGGCCTTTTTAAGAAGATGAACAACAGGCAAATCCAGGCTGTGCTGACAGGAAAACCAAACACCTTTTTCTTCCTACTGCCTTTTCTTTTCTTGAAGCTCCCTGCTCTGTTTTTTCTCCTGAGTTTGTGCCTTGCGTTTAGTGCCATGCTATTTCTCTCCTTTGAATGTGTGTTGGGGAAAACCCAGAGAGCTTGAAATAGACCTCTGTGGGTGCTGCACTCTCCCCGACCCTCTTTCATACACTCAAGACTGTGTGTGTACGGGTGTGCATGGAAGTGTGTGTACAGCGCCACAGAGAGAGAGATCAAGAAAAGCGAGGACACCCCACTTGCCTATTTTTGATGGTTATGCAACTATCAGACGTCAGAATGTGCTGAGGCATTGTGGGGGGAATATATATCGGATGAGCATCAAAGACTGTAGAGGGATGGAGAGAGAAGGAGACAGAAAGGGAGAAAGCAGAAGGATATGCATTATTTTTCTGCTTTACAAGAGTGAGTGTGTTGGTGTGATAAGACAGCAATCTTCAAACTGGTGTCACACAATACAGCAGCCCTTTGCTGTACTGAATCTAATAGTGAGGTTATGTATACTATATTTTCTTTTTGACTTTGAATTGCATTTCATGCAAATAGAGCACATTTGAATATGAGAATAGAAACTGAGCAACACTATTTGAGCCCCATACACACAAACACATTCATGCCTCAAACACATTTACCTCTCTAGTTTTGGTATGTATACAACATACATTTCTTTGAATGAGCAGATGTGTTCCATCTCTCTCCACATTTTGTAAAATTGATTAAAATGAAAATTGAGGCTCACTATTTTAGAATTTTAAAATCATTCATACGTTATTGTTACATATTGTTAATGTTAGTCAACAGTTCTCTAAGATCCACCCACACATCCATCCATCCATCCATCCATCCATCGTCAACTGCCTATACTGCATACAGGGTCGCAGGGGGCTGGAGTCAATCCCAGCTGACATTGGGCGAAAGGCGGGGTACACCCTGGACAGGTCGCCAGTCCATCACAGGGCCACACATAGACAAACAACCGCTCACACTCACACTCACACTCACACTCACACTCACACCTAAGGCCAATTTAGGGTCACCAATCCAGCTCTCAAAGATAATGAACATAATGCAGTCAAGCGTAGCAGAGTTTTTGGCATGGTACTGTTTGTGACAAAATAATCTCAACATGAAAAGTCAGTTTTTTCAGAAACCTCCAAATGCGCACTCTCCTGACTCATGGTCAATAACGTTTCACCTCTTCGATTCTGTGGGCGGTTTTGGTGTGGTTTCTGGTGTTCATTCAGTCTCTTGTTCAGGGTCCTTGCAGTTTCACTGATGCTGTGTACCCTACAGCTGTCACATGTAATGCCATGACGTAGGTAGGTAAGTGGGTAGGTACATTTATATGTCACAATATAACAAGTTATATTGTGAAATTGAGTTTTGTAACTCCCTTCTGCTACATAGCAGACAATACAAATTACTAAAGAATCAATTATGGAAAAATGGTAAACAGAAATAAACTATCATCACTGGAGCAGTGCTGAGGATCATTTAGAGTTTAAGAGTCTGATAGCTCGGGGGGAAAAGCTGCTCTGCAGTCTGGTGGTGCAGCAGCTGAAACTTCTATATCTCTTCCCAGAAGGCAGCAGGCTGAACAGGCTGTGGCTGGGTGGGTCCTGTCCTTTAGTATCCTTTGGGCTCTGTAGGCACCTCACCTCACCGATATCACTGATGCTCAGGAGATGGGTACCAATGATCTTCTGAGCAGTTTTAATCACCCGCTGCAGAGCCCTGTGGTCCTGGGCCGTGCACATCCTATCCCAGTTTGTGATGTTTCCAGTCAGGATGTCTTCATAAGTAAAAGGAACCAAATGTTAAATTGTTTTAAGTGATATATATCAGACAGCTGAAAGAAATAGGTAGCAGGGGAAAATGGAACATATCCTCCTCCTAACTGATATGATGTTTTGCTCTGTTTCAAATAACAGATGCATCCTCTGTAGCTGATGAAGAGCTAACTTGTTCTCAAAAACTTTTTTAAGGGAGCATTGTTAGCAAGAGATCATGCTGAATTCACCATGAGTGAACATAACACATAGTATACTATAGTTTTTATCCCATTTTCTTTGTCTTCATTTGAAACCCAATCGGTATTAGAGTATTTTGAAATCAATGTACTGTGTATGAGCTACTTATGCTTCATTATCAGGGATCAAAAGCCATGTTCAGTCAAACAAATGAAAACTCCTTGAGCATATTGGAAACAATAGAAGGAAAGCGCATTGTAAGACACAAGATGGAGGGGTATAAAGAAGGTAAGGATGATCCCTCAGATACACAACAGAGAACAGATGGAGCAGAGAAAGACAGTCACCAAGGAGGAAACAAGAGATCAAAAGTAGGAGAAGAGGATGACTAGCACAAGGGTTTCGAGAGGAGGACAAGGAAGGGAGGCGGGCTGGAGCAGGAGAAAGAGAGCAAGTGAGGTAACAAGTGGATGGAGTATAGGATGGATGAGAGGGAGAGAACAGCTTGTTTTGCAGTGACAGGAACATGGAGGTCAGGCCTTAGCAGGTGTTTAGCCATCATGCTGTTACTGATAGCACGTAATGAGACACACAGACACAACCTGCTGAGGACTAGAGATATACACATGGCTGCACACTCTCTCTCTCTCTCTCTCTCTCTCACTCACTCATAACACAGATTTTTTTACACTTTAACACTGTTACGTTATAATCTGTATGTGTTTGTGTGCATGTATTTACACACCCTTGTGCACATGCTGTTTCATTAGGCCTGTGGGGTGATGAGAGGCGAATGGTCAGGAAGGTTCCTGTCTCTTATTATATGAGAAGGGCAGGGCACATGCTAATGGCTACTTTCTGACTGTGTGTGTGTGTGTGATTCAGCAGTGGGGCAGCGTGTGTCCTGCTACTTACATAGTGATGGATGTAGTTCATGGATCTGATGGTTCTGATTGGCGACCAAGTCTCACTCATCTTTCAGCCTGATTTACTTTATTCATATCATTATTTATTTATTTACAAAACACATTTCCATCATTTCTACACCATTTAACCGGACTTATGTTAACATTAAGTAATCACAATTTTGTATAAACCCTACTTTATATTACAGTTAGAAGAAAAATACTATGTAATAATACTATATTAAAATAATAATAATAATACACTATGAATTTTGTCCATTTCTCACATTGGTAAGTGTAACTGCATGATTTATAAAATCAAATATGAAGCAGTTGTGTTGCAGCAGGGTCACAGTTGGCTGTGTGCTTAGCAGTGTTACTGAGAAATTGTAATAAGGTAACTAGTTACGTTGCTTGTTACATTACTATATTGCTTTTATACTTTTATAACACTTCACACAGCCATTACTGTCTAAACTGCTGGCACCAAAAGTGAGTACACCCCCAAGTGAAAATGTCCAAATTAGGCCAAAGTATGTGGCCACCGTTATTTTCCAGCACTGCCTTAACCCTCTTGCACATGGAGTTCACCAGAGCTTCACAGGTTGCCACTGGAGTTCCCTTCCACTCCTCCATGACAACATCACAGAACTGGTGGATGTTAGAGACCTTGCGGTCCTCCACCTTCCGTTTGAGGATTCTGTACAGATGCTCAATAAGGTTTAGGTCTGGAGACATGCTTCGGCAGTCCACCACCTTTACCCTCAGCTTCTTTAGCGAGGCAGTGATCGTCTTGGAGGTGTGTTTGGAGTCGTTATCACGTTGGAATACTGCCTTGGGTCCAGTCTCGAAGGGAAGGGATCATCCTCTGCTTCAGTATGTCACAGTACATGTTGGCATTCATGGTTCCCTCAATCAACTGTAGCTCCCCAGTGCCGGCAGCACTCATGCAGCCCCAGACCATGACGCTCTACCACCATGCTAGTAGACTGTAGGCAAGACACACTTCTTTTTGTACTCCTCAACTGGTTGTCGCCACACACACTTGGTACCATCCAAACCAAAAAAGTATCTTGGTCTCATCAGACCACAGGACATGGTTCCAGTAATCCATGTCCTTAGTCTGTTTGTCTTCAGCAAACTGCAGGCTTTCTTGTGCATCATCTTTTGAAGAGGCTTCCTTCTGGGATGACAGCCATGCAGACCAATTTGATGCAGTATGGTCTAGAACTCATATGGTCTTCCATCTTTTTTTAACATCTTTTTCCCAAAGACAACCTCTGGATATGACGCTGAGCACATGCACTCAACATCTTTGGTCGACCATGGTGAGACCTGTTCTTAGTGGAACCTGTCCTTTTAAACCACTGTATGGTCTTGGTCACCATGCTGCAGCTCACTTTCAGGGTCTTAGCAATCTTCTAATAGGCTAGGCCATCTTTATGTGGAGCAACCATTAATTTTTTCAGATCCTCAGAGAGTTCTTTGCGGTGAGGTGCCATGTTGAACTAGCCGAAAAGACATCGGTGCATAATAATAATAATAATAATAATAATAATAATAATAATAATAATAACAATAATTATTATTATTAAAATTACCAACTGTTTGAATGTAAATAGGCATATGACTTCATATACAGTCCAGTGTTTCCCATTTTCCCAGTCCAGTGCGGCCTGCCATTGTCTAAGCTTTTCCACCACAGTTTCATAAGGAGGCGAAAACAATCTCAGAACTTGTCATAATAGCATAAAATGTCTCTAACATTGTTTAGCGGAATTGCTTTGGCAAAGTATCTGTTACTGAACGAACTAAGATCGAAAATTGTGCCCTTATCAAATCTCAAAAGACTATCATTTAATTAAATAAGTATAGTAAGTATAAATAAGATATTAAATTAGTATAATAAACTTATTTTAGGGCATTAAAAAAATAACTAATTAGCGTTTATGTAACATTTTTTAAAGTAAATTTATGTTTAATACATTTTAAATGAGCTACTTTTTACCTTTTTACTTGTACTTAAGTAAAGTTCATCAAAGTAACAGTACTTTTACTTAAAAAATATTTTGGTACTCTTTCCACCTCTGTAAATTAGATGTAGAATTGTTCACAGTTGAAAGCTTTCTGTTGGTCACAAAAAGTTTACAATGGACAACTTTGTACTTTGCATCTTAGACTCTGACACAATAGTAGCTACACTTACAGCTGTGAAAAGAACGCCTCTCTCCCTCATTCTCCATTCTTCCTTCACAGCTGACTAGAACAACATATGGTCTGGTGCCAGTGACCTGCCCACAACACTGGTGCTGAGACAGGTTAAACAGTTTTAGGCACCAAATGCAAACACTGTACTAGGCAGGATTCATTTTTTTGATATTAAAAAATACAAAGCGCACAACTTACTACAGGAATGTCCAAAACTCAAAACGTAATAATCCAATGTAAAACTGTAAATCCTAACAGAAACATAACCCAAAAAGTTAATGTAAAGTCCAAATCCATAAAACAAAGAACAAACAAATATCCAGGCAGAGATGAGTATAACCAGAGACATTTCAGAGGAGACGTGCCACTCAATTTCTGTCCCCTCGACTCCTCGATCCTCGAGTATGTGACCCGCAAATCGAGCTCAGCACACGATCTTGAAGGACATCTCAATTCATAAAATGCACATCAAGGATCGAGGATCGAGGAAGCTTGCTGGAGGAGCTATAAGCGAGGATGCATCGGCGTATCCTTTGCATAAGACTTTTCAGCCGCTGTGATGTTTACAAGAAGCGTGACAAACAGCTGGACCAATCCATAACCGGAGCAGGACAATGCAGTGTTCATGTTGGATTCATATGTTGTATCAGTTAAGCCTATTAAAAATAATCAAATGCAGAATAGAACTCTCTGCCCTGTTTGTCATAAAGAGCTGTTCTAACCGCATTCCTTAATGTCATTTTACTTTGATATCACTGATGTTGTTATTGTTGAATGTGATGTGTGGATGGGCAGCAGGATTGTAATAATGAACATTAAATAGTGGCTGTATGAAACGTCTCCTCAGTGACACTGTGCGCATTTACGCACGAGCCACAGCAACATAAATTAATAATAATAAATCTCCCGACACGCCAACAGGAGCGGTAAAGATCTGATGTTAATTCATGTTCTGTGTTCGTCCAGTTTCATACAGTAAAACTGGAGTAAAGCAGCCGTCCTCCTGATCAATGCTGAGCTCCACCTAAACATGGAGTCTAAACATGGATTATAGAAGCTGAAAGTTTAATTCTGTTTCTTCTACTAGACAGATGGAAACGTTTGACAGCAGCCGTTCTAATCAGCAAAGTAAATCGTTAAAGAAAACACGCATACATCACTATAACACACAAGAAAGAAATCACCTGGAAAGTTACAGGGACCAGTGGAGGTGGGGGTACGTCCATGCAGATGCTGTTCTCTAAATCTGATAAAATAATTAGTTGGTGGGGCGGGTGGATGATTTATGTGTATAGGCCTATATAAGTTCAGTTAATGTCAGAGCCGATCCGCATCACACCAATTCAGCTGCTATAATCGTGACAAAACAGCTGCTGATTATTAGGCTGTAATATCAACCAGAGCATTCAGACCTGATCTGTTTCATGTTTTAATAGCCTAATAGTCCCCATGTAGTCTGCACGTCGATTTCAACAGTAGAGTCCTGTGATGACAGCTGTAATTGGGGCTATATGAGATAAATGTGGCTGGTCTTGTTAGTCTGAAATAGCTGAACAGAGGCCAGTTGCCAAGATGGTGGCCGAGTGGCATTACTTGCCTATAAGGACTTTGGTATAACTCCACGAACATACAGACCGTAAATGAATTTGCAGGGTTGCAGGCAGCTGAACAGAACAGGGAAACATACAACATTACAGAATGACCATCCTACAAGGAATAAACAGAAATGAGGATAATAACTACTGAAGCACACCACACAAACACAAGGAGGCAAGGTAATTAACCACAGGCAAACAAAGCACGATATGAACACCAGACACAGACAATTAGTCTGCTGTTGTGTGTGTGTTCACTCGTCACACAGTAGCTACATGGGCTCAGGCAGCACAGGAAACAGAAATGATTAGTTCACAATTCTTAGTAACTGTGGGTCTTTGGATTGGAGTTGTTCATTTATCACGTGACAGCTGGGCCACTGGGTTTTGGACATGAATGATTCGTTCACCACTAACATTGGTCCTCGGGTTTTCGGCAGGCTTACTTCCTGACAGTGCTGGAGAATGAGAGGCAAGTCAGTTGTCAGGTAAGTGTAGCCCAGGTAATATAATGGGTTACCCTGTAGGAGGTTATAGTTGTCCATAAAATGTAGTTTCACTGTCGGCTGGCCTCAACCCCCAGCCCCTTCCTACTGGTGTGGTGTGATTGTGACTGTGCTAAATCACTCAACACTATTTTATGGAATCTGAGACATATTTTATCAACATTTATGAAAAGTATATACATTATTGCCCAGCTATTGCGCTACTGCACTTTAAATCACTAGTAATCATTTTAAACTGATTTACTTTGAAGATTTATATTTATGATGACATGCTGATAATGATGAATTGAGTGAAATTAAGTCACTGAGATGGACTGAAATTGATTGAAATGTGTATATGATAATTATGAGTATTCAGTGCTCTTTCAAGATCCACTATGGATGCTATTGTTATTAATTTTTGAGGCCTTATTTGTATATTCTTTTGAGTATTTTTTCTTTGATGTAGTTCGAAGTTTTTCTTTTTTGTTGTGGTACCTATATAATCAGTACAGCAGGTAAATGCAGTTCTGTGTCAGCGTGGTTCATGTGTCTGTGTGATGTTTAACCATCTCCAAAGCTGAACCTATCTCGATGGACATTTAAAGCTATTAATTCATTATGGGACATTTAATAAAGCTTAACGCTATTACAGCGCAGTTCCATTGTGCCATACCATTAACACAGCCATACCGCAACGTTAACGTTAGTCCTGTTAATGTTTACAGCTAACAGCTGATGGGAGTTATTCTGGGTCTACTTCACTTCGGTAATGTGCCCGGACAGGTTTCTCCCTCCTCTCCAAAAAAACCCCGCACCTGGTCATTAAAACATGTTAACACGGCCATAACCGCACGTTAGTCTGCTAGAGAACGTAACTTTTAATTTATATTCATCAATAGAGCCATGCTGTTGTTTCACAGCCCTTGTTTGGTGAACAATCTGGCCTGCTCATGTTTTTTCCCTTGCCACTCCCCTGCGTTTTTATCTTTAGATTTTTGTTCCTGTCTCTGTGCTGTAGAACTTGATGGCTTTATGCCATGAAGTGAGGACAACCAGTGGAACCTCAGACTGATAAATAATTGTACAGATTTTAAAATTATTATTATTTTGATCGTTTGATATTTTAGTAATTGTTTTGTTTTACATTTTATAGGCCTACTTGATTTTTTTTCTAATATAACTATATATGTTATATATATATATATATATATGTTATATATACACACACACACTCTACTGTTTATTTTATTTTAATTTAGTTCTTTTTTAGATATTTTTATTTTAACACACACACACACGCTTACCATTTTATTTATTTATTTATTTTATTTTAACTTTTTAATATATATACTTTTTTTCTAACACACACACATGCAATTTATTTATTTATTTATGTTTTTTGTCTTTTTTTTGTTTTTAACACTCACACACACGCTTACGTTCTGCTTATTTATTTCATTTTTTTATTTCTTTTAGCACACACACAGTTTTATTTATTTTATTTTATTTTTAATACTTTTTAAACAAACACACGCACACTTACTGTTTTATTTATTTTATTTTTAGTATTTTTATTTTTATTTTTTCTTACACACACTGTTTTATTTATTTATTCTATTTTTTAATATATATATATATTTCTTTTTTCTTAACATGAACACAGATGCTTTGATTACTTTACGCTTAATTCTTTAATGAAATGTATGGGGGTGATTGTTATGTTATATGTATGGGGCTGATTGTTATGTGATGATTATATGTATGTGATATATGATGCTTTAATATTGTTTATTTATTTGTTTATTTATTATTGATCCCATTAGCACAGCAAAGTTGATGCTTTCTGGGTCAGAAAGATTGCATATTGTTTTACAGTCATGCCAATAAAGCGATTTGAAATTGAAATAGAAATTGAATTTATGCAGACAGTTAATAAATTTATTATAAACTTTAATAATAGTGTGTTTCTTCAAATAGTTTGTCAAGCTTATTGTTTTTCATTATATTCCCAGAAAATCTAATGTTTATATATAATCTAATGTTGTACATTTACATTGCCCACAAGAGGGCTACAGCGCCACAATAAATAGCCTGTTTCAAATGAACAAAGTGAACGAAATGAAACACACACTCATGCACATGCAGGCCCATTGCAACAACACATGGAGAGATGTCAGAATGAGGGGCTGCCAGTGTGGCGCGCTTAGCAGTTGTTGAGTCAAATCTCCCGCTCAGGAAAAGACAAAGGAGAATGGAGAATTTGGAAGTCACAGTTTTCTCCGGACTGGAGGCAGAAAAGTTTGAGGAGCCTCTTAAGAGAAGATGATGCTGAGAGCTGGAAGGAGCGAGAGAGAGAGAGAGAGAGAGAGAGGGACCACCAGGAGTTCACCTTTCAGTTTCTTCATGTTTCAAACTTTAGCCTGAAGTAATGTCTTAGACTGTCTATTTGCACAAGTTGTAGTCACATTTTCCACAAAATCAGCCCTCTTCTTAGAGTCATAAGCAGTTATGCAATTCTATGACTCTAGGCAAATAAAAGGAAATATCATTAACCGTTTCTTAAAGTCACGTAAACCATAAAAGCCAACCAAAGTCAATTAAACCAAAGCCATTAAAGTCAAACCATATATTTCGGTTAAAGCTGACCAACACAATTCATAGTAATCATGGCAGCTGAATGAACAGGCTAACTAAATCATTATCAAGACAATACTGATTACTGAACACTCTTAGTGTGACAACCACACGAGGCAGCGTAGATTCATGGGTCCATAGCCGTACCGCATCCCTGGTGGCGGGAGGGAGGAGGAGGCAGACGCAGTCACTGGGGGTCCACACAAAGTGGGGCAGCCACATTCATGGACTCATAACCATGCCGCTCCCCCAACGAGGGGGAGGAGGCAGGGACAGGCAGAAGAGGAAATGATCTGTCTGCCTGTGACATCAGAGCCAGGCTGCATGAAGGCGGTTTGGCCAGCTGCAGCCAGTCTGCACTGTCTGACAGTGGCCACTGACTCCGTAGAGACACTGCCAAGGAGGAAATATTCTGCATAAAGGCTTCCCTGGTGAGGGGAGGGAGGCAGGGGCAGACAGTGTTGCCTGGAGGTCCACATGAAGCAGCGCAGCCACCAGTGGTGTAGTCTAGTTAGTCTAGTGAGTATACTGTGATAGTCCCAGCCTTATATTCACCCGTCCCAGTGTGACATCCCATGAGCACCACTAAACTCACCAATACAAACAGTATGCATGTTTATGTAATAGAGAGCATTCTGAAGGAGTGCTTAGGCTATGTGTTATCAACAATGCAAAGACTTTAACAGCCAATGACAGTTACAGGTGGGAAAGGCATCACTTTGTGTTGAAATGTGGTGGGGACATTTTAGGATTCAGATTAGAGTTGTAAAATGTAATTGCTCTGTACAGCACCTTTCTAGTCTTTTCGACCACTCAAAGCGCTTTTACACTACTTCTGCATTCACCATTCACTCACTGAGCTCAAACAGAAACTAACATTCACACAAAGGTGGAACAGCCGCCAGGGGCAATTCGGGGTTCAGTGTCTTGCCCAAGGACACTTCGACGCGCATGGGAGCCGGGGATTGAACCGCCAACCTTCCAATTAACAGCCAACCCGCTCTACCTCCTGAGCCACAGCCACCACAGTTGTGACAAAAGAATTGCTAACTTGCTAAAAAGCTAACTTTTTCTTTACAGACAAGCTTACCGAATGCCGAAATTATGGATCTTTCTTGCCTTGTTTACAAATGCTTCCCAACATTTCAGAAATTAAGTTCTAATGTTCTAAACCTCAAATATTCTATAAAGCCTACTTCTGCAACAGAAGAAGCTCAAAATCTATTTTGAAATAGCAGATAAGTATTTCTGAATAAACATATAACTAAAACATTGAGAATTAGCTGATTTTTGTAATCTGGATAAAATTGATCAACCACAGTGAATTCCAGTCTCAATCAGAGACAAAGCCAGGTGTGAAATTTCTTTCAATTACATACACAATGCAGTATAAAGGGGAGTTTATTCAATGTGGGTGTCATGGGGCTACCCTTTGCCTTCATTTAAGCCAGCGGTAGCATTGGTCTTAGCATGCTAAGCTAACCTTAGCTGAGCATTAGCATAGGACATTTAGCATTAACATTACCTTAAGCATATGGGCTAGTATCAATGGACACATGGCTTGTCATTTCATGGCATTTCATTTCAGTTACTTTAAGTACTTGTCGAAAGAGTTTAAATCATGATTACATAAATACAACACATACACAGTTTATTTCAAGTCATTTATTTTAGCTTATTGGATTTACTTAAGGTCATCCAAATGTTTGTTTCATTCACCTGTTCTCACCCTCAAGCAGGGATCTGGGTTGAAGTGGCAAATGAGAAGGGATGGAGTGTGGAGTAATTTATAGAGGGGAAGACCTGGAATGGTCCAAGTGTGAGCCAGTACAGAGGGGTGTACTGGAGTACCTTAACTTGCTGTTTTAAGAAGCTTTGTTCAGCATGTAACTTTTCATTTCTGGTCTTATAGTTGATATATTGTGTATTGATATAGCCAGAAATGTTTTGGACTGTTGAAGTAACATCATGATGTTTAATTGATTTCCAATTAACTTTGGTTGGTCT
The DNA here is from genome assembly GCA_024633595.2 of Lepomis macrochirus. Classification (NCBI taxonomy): domain Eukaryota; kingdom Metazoa; phylum Chordata; class Actinopteri; order Centrarchiformes; family Centrarchidae; genus Lepomis; species Lepomis macrochirus. The sequence continues at coordinate 28,381,237 of JALXJV020000023.1, forward strand.
TGTAGGAGGGGCTTCTGGTATAAAGGTAGGAGGCAGAGGCACCTCTTGGAAGAACAGCTTTGGCCTGGAAGGGCACAGGTGCTAGAGCCCAATAATCAGGGCCTGATATAGGGGTTTTTTTGTGCTGTTTAATATCAGTTGGTAATGATAATTTGAATAGTTTGTACTTAGTTTTCTCATTGTTTGTTTTTTTAATTTTTGACATATTTTTGCAATAATTCACACTGGCACTACTGCACTTTCCACTTGTCTGGTGAAGAAATAAATTTAAGCACCGGGTGAAGAACTCCCGAGTTCATGTTTCCTCCTTCCACCATGGGGCTAAACATACAGTGGGTACAGAACAAAACAGATGATAAGAGAAAGAAGAATAATGTCCAGACAAGGGAGAGGAATAAATGGGGCACAGGGAGAGAAAGAGTGCTAGGGAAAGGATTAAAGGATAAAACGTGGTCTATCACTGAGAGAGGCTGGTGAAGTAGTCCAGCCTAATCTCAGACTTTCTACCGTGGCTTCCATTATCCGGAATTTTAAACAAAGCAGCAATAAGAAATTAATTTCACATGGGCGTCCTTCCTCTATCAGTAAAGTTGCTACCTATTCATAGTAACTTTAGGCCACCAGTCCCATTGCAAATACACTATGTTGTATTTTTGTTCCTTTTAGGACACAACTTGTCTTCCCCCTCTTGGGTAAGGCTGGGTACACACCAAAAGATAATCGGGCTGATTTTGGCCTGATTTCCCCCCTTCCGACAATCCTAGCTATGTCCCGATTACCTTAATGGTTCTACAGATTATCTTATCAGATTCTCCCTTGGTGTGAGGTGTGTTAAGAGTGTCCGAACCTGATCAGAAGAACGTTGGAGGCGCCCCGATTGCAAATCTTAAATATCCAACATGTTAAATATTTACGATCAGAAATCATGGTGTGTACCCAGCATAAGAGGAAAGATCCTCAGCAAAGACCATGGCATGCCATTGTAGTATTGGTCATTGCTTAAAATGCAATTAAACAGAGAAATTCAGAACAGAATTGTTGAGGACAACCTGGTATTTCACAATGTGGAAAGCATTGGCCTGACCACCATTGCTCGGACTCTTCAACACAGAGTTCTAATGAAACCACTGTACACAGTTCCTTTTGAAAGTAACAGTGAGTCGGTTTAAGAAACTCAGGCACCAATACGTCCTGGTATGGTATTCAAACCATGTCTCGTTCCATAGGAATTTTTTAAAATTTGTTGCTCATGTAAGCAGTTACAGTACTAATACTGTGTTGGATTTCCATCAGAGGGTTTAACCTGGCAAAGACACATCGGCAGGGAAGAAACATCAATGGAAAAAGAACCACTGTTGATGTGCCGGGTCAGAGAGGAGCAAATACTCTCAAGTGCTGTTATGTTTCTGCACAAATGCCAGATTGATACCTATAATACTGAGCGACTTCATTGCTTTTTAGATGACTTTCACCAAAGTCTGGTGCCAAACTCAGGTTTTACGAAAGCTGAGGACATTTGTGATTGCATGGGACAATGTCATTTCACCATGCACATGCAATCACAAAGTGGTTTCCAGCCCATCTAGGATTGGTTTCCCTTTTCCTCCCCCCTTACTGACCTTTTGTCAACCCTATTAAGGAATATTTAAGGAATATTCTTCCTGGAGGTGTAAAGTGTACGATCATCGGCCACATGACCAAATGTCTTTACAGGATGCAATGGATGCTGGCTGCAGAGACATCTTAACTGAAGACTGCCAGGGGTTCATAAGGCATGCCAAGCGTTTCTATCCAGGGTGCATTGTGAGAGCTGACTTGTAATGTGATGAGAACATGTTGCCAAATGCTGAAGATCGTATGGATTAGAAAAGGACTGGGCATTTTTTTTCTTTCCTGTTTGTGCCTTTTTGTTGTTGTGAAATTGTGTTTTTAACAGTATTTTTACAATTTGGAGCCAAAGACTACATAGGTTGGATTATTTGTTGATCACTGGGTGCAATTTCATGTTGCTAATAAAGCCTGTTAAACACAAACGCCCCGGTACCATAATTTAGTTATAATAGTAGGAAGTAGACGTTTGGGGAATTGGCTGAGAAGTTATGGATTTGTGCGATGAGTTTTGAGAAAAGGAGGCATGATTTCAAGAAATGTGTTTACAGTTTTTCACAATTGCTAAGACACATTTCTTGAAACCTTTATCAATTTTCACTAAAGTTTCATCACAAAAGCTAATCTTTAACACTAACACTACAGAGCATACTTTAGACACTACATCAAAACATTTAAAACATGGTTTATATCAGAGGTCACTCATAGGCGGATCGCGGTCCGGATCCGGACCCAGCCGCTGTCCTCTCCGGACCGCCGACCTACAGCCGATTTATTATTGAGACTTACTACCTCGTGACGGAGCGTTTCTATTTTAACCCGCGCAGCTTTTCTAGCATTTACTGTACTGGTTTAGCAGCACAGGAAACACAGATCAATCGCATTGTCTCATGTTATACTGCTCAGCCAATCAAATCTGTGCATTCGAGTCGAGTCCAAATCCGTGAGTGAGAAACACCAGAGACGTTTCGGAAACGCACACCAGTGTTTCCCACCGAATGACAATGTAACTGTGGACGGGGGTGGGGGGATGGGGGGGGCTATTGACTACCAGCTATATACAGCGTGGTAGCCTCCAAAATCCAGCTGCATTCTAACATTAACTTAGCTCTCCTTGTTAGCTCCGCTCCTTACATGCTGGCTAATAACTTTTTTTAAGCTGGGTCTCCGACACTGACAGCGTTGTGATGGACAGATTTGTGCAGCGGTTTGAGGGAGAGAGAGCGAGAGAGGTACACGTGAGTAAGAGAGAGAGAGGGACGTGCGAAAGGACATGCTGTGCGAACGAGCTACGGCGCTGTGCAATCAAATACAATTTTAAATAGGCTTGATAAAAAAAATGAAAATCAATCTGTGGCGGTCAGCTTTGATATTGTGGCCGCCACAAATAAATGAACGTATGGGAAACACTGCACACAGAGAGGAGGCGAAAGAGAAAAATTCTTTCACTAGAATGTAGAGATTTTTACATGTACATTTCTCCCACGGGCCGTTCAGAACCAGAATATCTCATAGATCTCCAATCCTAGCTGGCAGGACAAGCTAGAGCTCAAGTTTCTCACTGAACAAGAGAAAGTAGGAAAGTGGTTTATAAGAGGGAATGAAAGAGAAGAGGAGGCATTACAGCTGTTCATTTGATGTGTTCAGTGTTTATTATAAAATTGGTTAAGACTACACTTTATCACTTCAAGCTACACTTTTTTATTTCATTTTTTCAAAATAAAAAAGGCACTTTATTTTAGTTTACTTAAATTTAGAATTTATTATTAGAGTATTTATTATCCCCCCATTTTGATGTGAAAACTGAATATTGTTGAAATATTGTCAGTTGTTGACTGAAGACATATATGTTGATACAACTATATGTTATGGTACTGAATGATAACGCAAGTTAGTCGGTATGATGTTCCGGACCTTTGCTTCGGGAAATTTTCTCTAACTGGACCTCTTGCAGTTCTAATTGAATACCCCTGGTTTATATTATAATGTAGAGTCCAGGGCACGTAGTTACAGATTTTTTTTTCTCATATAGGAAACACATTTTCCAATTTAATAGTATAGTAATCACTACTGGTACAGCGAATATATAGTATACTGTAAGTACTGCAAGTAATACAGTATAGGATATCTATATATTTAGCACTTGTATAAAAATACAAGCCCAAAGAACAAAGAAAACTAAAGGCCAGAGGACTTTATCCACATCACATGCAACCTTGTCTCTTGCACCCTCTGGCTTTGCAGTAACAACACTCTACACCCATCTCCTCACAGGCCAGTTCCATTGCCTGTACAAGATTTTTCCTAGTAAATAAATTTCCAACTTAGATCTTCCACCCCCAGGCATAAAAAAATTCTTCTATTGGATTGAAGGTAAACATTTATAAATCACTGCTTGCTGGTTAGTTTGAACCACTGAGCTTAGCGGGACACCACAGTGAAAGCTGACATAGTACCATGAACTAAAATACAGGACCAAGTCCTAAGATAAGAGACAAGATATAAATAACTAAGCGTCAAGGAACAAGAGAAACAGAGACAAATAGAAAGACACATGAAACAATGGCAAAAACCAGGAACTCACAGGGAAAATATTATAGATGAAACTGTGAAACGGTTTAGATTAAGGGTGGACACTCTACCCAGCTTCCCTCATAGTCAGGCCATTGTTTATGACATGGTCCACCAAAGTTGCTCTTATGTCATCCGAAATAGTGGTCCATGCATGGCCTCTTCGACCACGTCCTCTCTCTCTCCTCCTCTGCCTCTAGCTCTCCCTGCCTCCATGCTTGCAAATTTCTCAAAATGGCTTAACTGAGGCTTTTTTGTAGCTGGCTGATTGGTGTTCAGTTTTGTAAGAAAGTATTTTCAGGTGTGTGTCTAAGTATTTTCAATTAACCAATGTGTGTTGCATTTTGAATAGATGTGTTTTCCTAATGTTACCCTGAGATTAGATTTTTGAACTTTTGTCAGAAATAGTGTGTATTGTGCAGGAGCAAGAGTGTCACAGAATTGACACCAAAGTGCAAAGCAGGGCTTTTGTTTTAGGTATGATTATACTTTGTTTATAAGGTAACCAATGGTACAGTTTTGTTGGCGGTGATGGGGATGACAAAGACAATAGTTCACAGATATTATGTCAGATAATCAAGAAATAGTACAGGGGAGATCAGGTTGAAGGATGAAATTGGTTACTGCAGCAAAGATCACCCCTGACCATTCTAATGACACTGAGATAATTGCTGAATGACATGTTAAACAGTGTTTGTCGAGAATCATCACACCATTTCCACAAAACAAAATTAAGGTATCCATTTTTCATGGTCAGTCTTAAGCCCAGCCTTACTGCTCACAAATGTCACTTCCCTTTTGCAGATTGTACACTGTCATGACCTGATCACTCATAATCTCCTGAGAGGACATTGATTTTGATTGGTGATAGACATGGGTGTTTACTTTGTCTTATTGTTTTGACAATGCCACTGGCTTGTGGTATTTATTTGCATGCTGTTTATGTCTTTTAAATCCCAGACATATATCAAGTGTTGGTTCTCTTGATAGCTGGTGTCACGGCAGCTCTCAGCGAATATCACAGCGCATAAAGTTAGCCGTTATTTCTTTTGGTGTGACATAATGTCAGGTTGTCGAGACATTATTGATATCCTTTGCAACTAGCACAGCTGAATGTAGAGAAACTGCTGTCATGTGCTATATAAAATAACAAGTTTGATGTCCAACCCACTTTTTATAAAACACAATCTACAGATCTGATGGTTTTTAAATTATGATCTTGACTTGCGCACTTAAATCAATCAAAGAATCTTATTAAAGTGGTCGTATTACGTAAATTTTCAGGTTCATAATTTTATTCAGAGAACCAGAACAGGTTTACAAAATACCAAAACACCATATTTATGTCATTGCTGTAGCTCCTCTTTTCAGTTTGTGTTTTGGCCGCTCCATTTTCGCTACCAAGTAAATCATCTCAAATGTACATAATCTTTGTTGGGAACTGCACATGCGCAGTACCTAGTGCTGGAATACTAGCCAATCAGAAGCAGAGTAGGACTAGACCGGAGTAAGAGTTTCAGAGTTATTAATTTGTAACAAAATAATCTTTCGTATGTAAAGTTTTAATTGTGCACTGTCTCTATATCACAGTAACAACTTTTTGTCCATTGACTGCCAAATGTCCAGTAGGGAGATTGGGAGTGAGGGGAGGCAGCAGGTGGATGACTTTTTTTGCTCTGTGTGCTGCAGCTTGTGTGTTTTAACACCTGTGTTTTTGAGGGTGTGCCACATTAGTCTCGAGGCAGGCATTATGACACATATTACATGATGACACAGCCAGTTAGCATGAGTAAAGACTGGATTACAATTGAGCTGTTTTTAGGTAGTACAGAAGCAGTGCTCTCTGCTGGTAACTCTCTTTGGATTGGCTTTTCTTCACTTTGCAAACCTATTACATAAACAGAAAGACAATAAAAAAGGGGAAAAGGCATACTTACAAATGTCAAGCAAAATGTGACTTCTTTAACATTTGCAAGGTTAAATTGCGGATTAGGATTTTATCTATATATATATACTTCAATCAGAAGATACATCCATAACAACTTTAATTTGGAAATCCAGGTCACAGACTCTGGAGAACAAGTGGAAAGGCACAGAACAAAGATGCTCACAAGTCATTAAGCTAGATATCAAGTCAAATCTCATTAATTAGCGACAATTTTTTTTATCGCACATTAACGCAGTTTTTTAAATTATTATTTTGAAAGTATGATGCTCACTGGCTCTGAATACACATAGGCCTACAGTCAAACCATGGGTCACTGGAGAGGTGGGATGTTGATCAGCCTGCAAATAACCCTGCCAAACAAGCAGCAGAGAGAGGCTGCTATATTATATTAATTTCAATTTTGCATGTAACAATGCGATTAATCGTGATTAATCGCAAGAAAATAATGCCATTAATCGCTATTAAAGATTTTAATCATTGACCAGCCTGTAACCTGTTTGCAGGTTAATTAATTAACCTGATGGCAGCCAACGGGACGTAAAAGATTCTGTTAATTGACCACCACAAGTTTGGCAAGTTTGGACCTAACTTCCAGTAGGTCGTAGCTAAAGCAAGAAGCAAGCTAACGTTAGATGGCAAATGCTGAGCTAAACATGTTAACTAACCTCAGGTTACCAACCTATTTTGCATTCAGAGCTTCTTTGTTTGGGTCTTGTTATGTGAACTTCTAAAGCCAAAGTTGATGATGAATGGCTCAGCAGCTGCCGGTGTTTGTTGTCCTCTCTCACGTGTGGCAGCACGCAGCAGATACTACTACGTGTTACGTAGGCAGGTTATGGGTAATGGAGGGAGGTGAAATAATGGAAAGCTCATCAGAAGTTTCCTAAAAATAAACATTGTTCACAAGTCCAGCACCTTGAGTCTGAGTCACTGTGTGTGCGACATAAGTTGGACTCGAGTCTGAGTCTCTAACTCAAGTCCCCATCTCTGGCACAGAATCCATGTTGTTTGAAGCCCAGTGTGAAGGTTCCACAATCTGTGATGATTTGTGTTGGTCCACTGTGTTTTATTTAAGTCCAGAGTCAATGCAGCCGTCCGCCAGAAGATTTTTAGAGCACTTCATGCTTCCATCTGCTGACAAACTTTATGAAAATGCTAATTTCCTTTTCCTGCAGGACTTGGCACCTGCGCACAGTGCCAAAACATCTAGTAACTGGTTTGCTGACCATGGCATTACTGTGCTTGGCGGGCCAGGCAACTCTCCTGACCTGAACCCCATGAAGAATCTATGTCAACAGGGAAATGAGAGACACCAGACCCAGCAATACAGACGAGCTGAAGGCCATTAAAAAAGCAACTTAAGTTTCATTCCTATCAATGTGCAAGTAATGATTTTAAAACATGCACTGCAAGCATGGTAATACACGACGCATAGCAGCTCTCTGCATATCCGGAGTGTGAAGCCGAGCGAGTGAGAGAGAGCGAGCGGCATAACGTGACTGTGACAGGAAAATATTAGCAGTAAGTTTCAGTCTGGTAGTAAATGTACAGCGTAGGTCACTGTGTGTTTGTTAATAAAAGTCTTTCCACTGCTGGAAAAGTGAAGGCTGTTAGTGCTAGCTAACATCTCCCATGTACAAGAGCTTGCGCTCTGTCCCCCCCGACCAGACTCCAGACTTTAGGGACAGATCCTTCAGCGTCACAGCCCCCACCCTCTGGAACTCCAAAATTCTCCCTGTCTGGACACTTTCAAAGATCTACTAAAAACCCTGCTCTTTACCCAGGCATTCAATCCCGACTTTTTGTAGTTCTGTCACTGTAACTATTTGTAAAGCGTCCTTGGGTCCTGTGAAAGGTGCTAAAAATATTTATTTAGTTATGTAATGTTAGCTAAATTATTTAAAGTACTATTAATTATCAGCTGCATGTCATTACTAACTAATTTATTAGTCAATTGTTGAGACCATCAGATACAAGCTTAGACTAAACTGGTGTACAGCTCTGTCCTGTAGACATACTGAACATCCTGATAATTATTTTTCAGTTTTCAGAGGAGTCTGACAACTGGTTGTTAATCAAATGAGGGACCAGGGAGCTGAGGTTAATAAAGTAAATGCGCAGATTAAATGCTTAATAATTATCCAGGGATCCTGTACAGAAAAAAAGATTCATCGATAATCATTTTATAATCGAATTGCAGCCCTCTGAATTGTAATTGAATTGAATTGTGAGGTGCCCAGAGATTCCCACTCCTACAATGAATGCAGCCTAAACAACTCCTCCACTTTCATGAATAAAATGTCTCCAGTTGTGTGCCCTTCTAGTGGAATAAGAGCGAACAGCTCTTCCCTGAAATTCTTTCAAAATATCTAACACAGACTTACATCTGGGTTACATCTGTGTTGCCAGTACTCTCATCAATGGCTAGGGAGAAGTAATTGGTCTGATTAAGCCCACTGATCATAACTTCCTGCGCAGCATCCGACAGCACATTTATGCGGCGGGTAGCGGACTTCGCAGAAAGGGGTACCTGTTTCACTGTGGTAATAATTCCGTCCATCCACTTGTCAGTAGCCATCAGTTCCTCCAAAACTGTCACCATTACCTCTTTGAAAACCTCAGTGAATGGCCATGTGTGTCGCGCAGGCACCCAAGACGCTTTTAGGGATGCCACTTTCTGTTGATCTGTGAGGCCTCGCCTGAGGATCCTGCTGCTGTATGTATAACTTGCTGTCAGTGCTTCAATTTAGCGCTTTTGTGCCTTTGTCTGGAGCGGAAAGACCACTCTGAAGGTGAGATGCTTCGTCTTGTGGTGCCATCTAATATTAAATTCTTTGCAAATAGTGACAACTTCATTGCAGATAAGACACACTGGCTTTGCATTAATGAAACTAGGTAGGATGAACGCGTAGTTGTCTTTCCATTCTTCTTTTTATGTTCTATCTACATGAGAATGCCATGGAATAATTCTGAAAAAAAGTAGCCTAGTGTACGTCAAATAATTAGGCCTATTACAGAAATTTGGCTCAGATGAGTAACAAATAAGCAAATTTAAATGGTACATATTTATTAGTCACAATATGGAGAGAAGAAATAAAACATTTCGTTAAGAGCCAGACTCAATTAGGCGGTCTGTGTTGCAAGTTGGTGAATGAAGACACTTGCCAGGTTAGGTGTCACTGCTACTTAATTTGGTGCAAACCCTGAACACTGGTACACAACTGGGGCTTTTTGTTTGTTTTTACTTTAATCACAGGGTAACCACAGCTGACTAAGCAGTTACAAAAGACTCAGTAACAGTCTGTAATATATGTAGTTGCATTTTTCATCTGTTAATTTCTTATTTATCCTTTGACTATATGTTTGGCCTGCCATCTAATGGATAAAAAAAATTGGCCCAGGGCCAAACTTATTTACTGACCCTTGCTCTATGCCGTTCTGTGTCTGACTTCCTGCTCTGTCCATCTGCTCTGTACTGCTTGACGCAGCTTCTGTCAGAAATACACTGACAGTAAATGCTGAACTTTTGCAAATTTAAAAAAAAAATTGCAAATATGGTAGAAAAATCACAATTACATTTTTTCCCCAAATCGTTAAGCCCTAGTGCCATCATAACCAGCATCGCTGCGAGACCATCAGTGCCCTCTTGGTCCTCTTTCAAGGCTTCCTTCAAAAACAGCTTTGATGCTGATTGTCGTGAATTCGCATCACACCTCTTCCTTTCAGGATTCCCCCAATGCCTGTTGGTGCATGTTCGATACGTACCTAGGAACCTTTTGCAAGCCCTAGTTTCTCGTTTATACCTGTTGTTGCTAATTTGTCATACCAACATCATACCTGAATTTATATCTTTTCTACGTTTAATACACAAATTAACAATCTTCACTTAACCCATTTGTGCCGGATGCTGCGTGCCGAAACATTACATCTACCGCCGGTTACTGCGTTGCGCAACTCTGAACCTCCTGCCGGCTGCTGCGTAGCGCAGCATTTTGTATTCGTCATGCTTTTCATGACACGTGCAGCATAGAACGTTACTGGTTCAAATACATGAGGTGGGTCCCCGTGACCACCCAAATGTATTGTGGTTCGCTGAAAATCACGCCAATCAATCAAACATGCACGCGTGCATTTGTTTTGGATTTTTTTTTGAGACGCGAGTGGGAAAATGGCAACGACAGAGGAGGATTTTGACAGTCAAGGCAGTTTTTTTGGTTTGGTTTGGTTACTTTATTAATACCCGTAGGTAAACTAGTTTTGCAGTCTAAGAGGCAGGACATCCTTAGAACACTGTTAACCACAACATAACATACAACACACAAGACATTAAAACATGTAAAAACAGGCAATAAAAATAAATAAAAAGAAGAAACAGAGAACAGTAGGCTACATGACCAAAGTGCTTGTGCGTTTCTGTGCAAATAGTAATTTTACAGCTTGTTTAACAGAGTGATTGCTGCTGGTACAAAACTGTTTTTAAAACGAGTGGTTCTACAAATAGGGACTTTCAACCTCCGTCCCGAAGGGAGACTCTGGAATTCCCTATTCAGAGGATGTAGACTATCATTAGTGATAGCCATAGCTAACCTCTGTAATTGTTTTTCATACAGAGTCATAGGGTGTAGCTGGGATTCCCCAGTCAGCTTACTTGACCACTTTACAATCTGGTTTAGGCGATTTTTATGCTTGACTGAGACACAACCAAACCATGCCACCAAGTCAAATGATATAATTGTTTCAATAAAAGACTTATAAAATAAGGTCATCATGGTCTTATCTATATTGAAATGATGTAATTTTCTCAAACAGTATAGGCGCTGTTGCCCTTTTTTACAGACAGACTCACAATTCTCCTGGAAATTTAATTTCCAGTCAATAATTGTCCCTAGGTATCTATAAGATTGTACTTGGTCCACTAGTTTACCGTTTATAATTATTGCCTCATATCCTGGAGTTTTTCCAAAATCAATGTACATATCCTTTGTTTTGGATATGTTCAATTGAAGATGTGACTCCTCGCACCATCTGACAACGTCTTCAATTATTGGACCATGGCCTCTTTCATTTTTATGGAGCAAACTCACTATGGCGGTGTCATCAGCATATTTTATAATGGTCCTATTTACATTGAGTTGGAAGATAGTGAGGAGTTTAAGAGGGAGGAGGTGGTAGATGATGATCCCTTGGATAGAGCACAGGAGTGGGATTTGTGGGACACAGAAGAACAGGAGGATTGCTTTTACGGTTTCCAGGTAGATTGGGGGTAAACCGGGGGTGAAACTGCTGATCACCGTGGATGATGGAGATGAAGATATTTGTCAGGCTGTGTCTCGCCTTTGGTATTTTGAAGCTGCCAGCACGTAGGGATTTCTGGAGGCAGACAAAATGGTTGTACCAGACCAACGCCCCCAAGGCCATGGCAAGGGACCGCTTCGACATGATCTGGAGGTAATGATTTGTGTTTTCTTTTTATAATGAATAAATAGCATAATAAATAATAATTCAATGATGGCAATGAAGAAGTAGCATAATAAATAATACAATAATGGCATAATGAATAACAATAAATGTAAATACTGTAAATATATACAAATTACAATACATATAAATAAATAAATACAATGATGGCAAAAAATTTTATTCCTGGTGTTCAGTATGTGTAATCTGTCTGTATCAAAATTAATTAATTTTAGCATACGCATTTTCAGATATCTTCATCTCCAAGATAACATGCACCCTGCCGTAGACAAAACGGACAAGCTCTGGAAGATCCGGAAGTGGATGGACCTCCTCCTGGTTAGATTCCAGGCGCTCATAGAGCGAGTCAATGGCTTCGTGACCGTGGATGAGTCCATGGTGAAGTACAAGGGACGCCTGGGCTTCCAGCAGTACCTCCCCATGAAGCCGGTGAAGTGGGGAATAAAGGTGTGGGTCATGGCGGAGAGCAAAACAGGCTACGTCACCCAATTTCAGGTGTACACAGGTGCCATTCAGGGTAAGACAGAGAAAGACCTGGCTCACCGGATAGTGTCAGACCTGGTGACCACTTATTATGGGTCCAACCTGTCCGTATACAACTTTTACACCAGTGTGAAGTTGATGGTGGACCTCAAGGTCAGGGGGGTGCAAGCTTGTGGAACGGTGCATGCCAACAGCAAGGACCTCCCCAAGAATAAGCAGCTCACAAAGAAGGCTGATTTGAACAAGCATGAGTTCAATGCTGTGCAGCGGGATGAATTGACCTTCTGCGTCTGGCAAGACACCCAGGCTGTGATGGTCCTCTCCAAGTACCATGACCCGACAGCTCATGGATTAGTGAGAAGGAAGACCAATGGTCAGCGCCCGACAGTGGTTCGGGTGCCAGCATGTCTTGCTGATTATCAGCAACATATGAAAGGAGTCAATCTTCTGGACCAGATGGTGGGCTACTACCAGATCCATCATCGGTCTACGAAGTGGTGGAGGAGGCTGTTCTTTTACTTTGTTACGGTGGCATGCTACAATGCATTTGTGGCTGCCAAGTCTGTAGGAGGAGCCAAGTGGAAGTACAGAAGGGACGGCTACAAGGACTGGCTGGAGGATCTGACCCAGGAGCTGATTGTCCCTGTTGCTGCGAGAAGTGCTCCTAATGTGCTCCCCACCAGCCCAACTGGAGCTTCTGCTGAGCATGACCTGGTCCAGATCAACAAGAAGAGGAAGACCTGCAGGAAGTGTTCTCTGAAGCACTCTGGCACCAATGTGCATCCTGGGTCATCTCTGATGGGGTGCAGGCAGTGTAACCTTCCTCTGCACCGCGAGTGCTTCATGTACCATATTGTTCGCCACAAATGATTTGATCTGGCTCTGTGTGTTTGTGTCATTCAATGTGTCTGTCTCTCTGTGTGAGGATAATGCTGTTCAAAAGCCAAAGAGGAGAGATGTGAGCCATGGAGCTCAGAGACTGAGACTGTTCCCAGTTCCACCTCAGGACTTTTCTTACCTCTCTCATAACAAGATGCCTTATTCAGTGTGTTGGCATGTTTAAAATGTTGTGTTATATTTTATATAACTGATTTATATATTTTTTATTCCCCATATGATTTTGAGAATTTTTAGAAAAATGTGTTGCTATGCTAGTGCTAAAGGGGCATGTTTAAATAAAACCTGTGATTCTTACCTTTAAAATGTATTTTATTTCATGTTTCTAAGTGCTACAGAGGCTTAGATATCAAGGCTTTGGTAGACGTTGACAATTCTTAGCATTTTTTCTGAAAACCCTCAGGAGATAAGGATATTTATCCTAGAATAACATTTTTAGCAGGCGTTTTAGGAGTAAATGGGTTAATCGTCAAGGGGTTAACTTCCTTGCTCCACTTCATCAGCTGACCTCTGAAGATCTCAAGGATCCTCTTCCCCTTTTTGTCCAAGTCTTCATTCATTGTGGAGTGCAGTTCAACCTCAGTGAGGATGGTGAAGTGGGAAAGTAAGAACTAAGTAAGACAGAATGAATGGCCACTGTTTGCCTCTGTCTACAATACTGGGAGATGTGTCAGTATTTATTTTTACCTCCCTCTCTCAGTTGCCCTTAGTCCCTTGTGACTGAATGTATCCACCATCTCTTTCCTATTTTCTTCAAGTGATGCTGATGTTTCCCCTTCTGGGTACTCCTGTGGTTGCCACCTAATACACCCATAGCTGTCAATTGTAGCACATTTAGGAGCTGAAGGCTGGTCATCATCAGCTGTCGGGGAGCATCTGGGCTTCCTCAGGCAGGTGTGTTGCCTCTATTGACATATTCAACTCTGGTCTTGAGCTGATTCAGTCAACTGAAGTATCCACTGGAACCTGTCCACCCACATGGTGCTGCCAGATGGAATGGTTATTTGACTTGGGGAAGACACAGTGCTGGATATAATCTCTCCCTCAGGTGAAGATGTGACTGGCTGGGGACTTTGAGTCTGCTATCATTAATTATCAAGTCATAATCATTACATATAATTGAGATAGCAAAAATGTAGCTATTCAAAAGTTCATTACAACTTTTGAAGGAATGAAGAATTTTTCTGCACTGAATGGGTGTGAGCAGATGTCTAACATCTTCCTCTTGAAAGAACTGTAGAACTTCTTGCTCTACCACACCTAGCTTGGACACCAACTCACCAACCACTGTTTCCAGTTTCTCCCTGTCAAGCTGTGGTAGTGTCTGTATGAGACTCTTATGTAGTCCATTATTCTGTCTTTACCTGTAACACAAAAAGGTGCATGGCAATCAAGCGAAGGCCAAACTGATTATATACAGGCAATGGATAGTAATCTGCAAGACTGTCTACAGTCACACAGTCATAATGAGTATCATTAGTTACTTTGGGGTCTCTTAGGGATCGGGGACCCCGACATCCACAACAGGCACTGACTGATGCAGTAAAATGTACACATGACTGATTGATCAGCATAAGCACAATTCCAAACTTGTAGCCCATGTAATTTTGGTGAACTACAACAGCCATGCCTCTTTTGTACAGAGTCCCTTTGAATATGACAAAGGGTGTTTCAACGAAGTAATTTGAGACTGATAGTCCTCTGAATGCCAATGGTATAGTTGTCAAACTTTATTGCTTCCCCTATTTGAAGCATTGGAGGAAATACGCTGCCAGCATATAAATATGCTTGTGGCAACTGGTGTCTTTCGGCTAAAGTAAATGTAAGTGCTCCGTACTTGTATAGCGCCTTTCTAGTCTCTTCTCAAAGCGCTTTTACACTACATCTGCATTCACACACACATTCACTCACTGAGCCTAAGTGCTCAAACGGAAACTAACTTTCACACACACTCATACACTGGCGGAACAGTAGGGGTTAGGGGTTCAGTGTCATGCCCAAAGACACTTCGACGCGCAGGGGAGCCGGGGATTGAACCACCGACCTTCTGATTAACAGCCAACCCGCTCTATCTCCTGAGCCATAGCCGCCCCTTAGGGGTTCTCTCATTCTTGGGAAACTAAGTAGACCAGCATCAGAAGCCCTGAGAGAGCGAGTTGGGACATAATTCGATAAAAGGTCAGATAGATAAGGAGGTGCTAAACCATGAAGTGCTTTAAAGACATGTAAAATAACTTTAAAATCAATTCTAAATGCTACAGGAAGCCAGTGGAGAGAATCTAAAACTGGAGTAATATGTTCTCTCATTCTAGTTTTAGTTAAAACTCTTGCTGCTGCATTTTGAATTAGTTGTAGCCTGTTAATATATATTTTTGGTTAAACCAGTAAAAAGGGCATTACAATAATCCAACTGTGAAAAAACAAAAGCATGTAACAACTTTTTAGCATCTTCCAAGGCAAGGTGGGGTCTAACTCTGGCAATGTTTCTTAAATGACAAAATGCTACCTTTGTAACACTGTTAAAATGTGATTTAAAATCCAACTCAGAGTCAATAACGACACAGAGATTTTTGACAACACCTTTTTCCTGCACAGCCAGGCATTTCAGTCTATTAGAAATGATTTGTCTCTGTGTCTTTGAGCCAACCACAAGAATTTCTGTCTTATCCTCATTTAGTTTAAGAAAAGTTTGACTCATCCATTGTGTAATGGAAGACACTACGGGGTCGAGAGCTTTAAAGTTGTCTGGTGCAACAGATAAATATAGTTGTGTGTCGTCTGCATAAAAATGAAAATAAAAACAAAACAACTTCTGCCAGTCAGATAGGTATGGAACCATGACAGGGCAGAGCCAGAGATACTAACCCAGTTCTCAAGATGATCTAAAAGAATATTATAATCCACTGTATCAAAGGCAGCTGTCAGATCGAGGAGTACAAGAATGGAAACATTTTTACAATTAGAGCTCACCCTAAAGTCAATCACAACCTTCACAAGTGCTGTTTCTGTGCTATGTCCCTTTCTGAAACCAGACTGAAATGCATTGTGTATCTTATTCTCATGTAAAAACATATTTAGTTGTTTAGTTTTCTGCACTACCTTCTCCAGGATCTTACTCAAAAATGGCAGATTTGAGATAGGTCTGTAGTTGTTCAGCACCGAGGGGTGTTACGGTTAATGGTGGTGTGGCAGGTTGGAGGACCCAAACGCAGGACGCAAGGCAGAGGAGGTACAGTTCAAATAGGGGGTTTATTGTGGCAAAAAGAAAACAAAAGGGGAGCGCACTTACTGACAGAGTGGCTGGTGAACAGAGTCAAAAAACAAAGTAATCCCAAAAGTAATCCAAAATCCAAAAGTTCAGGGTGACAAGATGAGCAAGGCTGATAACAGGAACAGAGTGTATACGCACGACAGACTAGGGGGTAAGACGAACAATGACCGGACAAAGACTTCTTCTTCTTCTTCTTTGGGTTTTAACGGCAGCTGGCATCCATTGAGTTGCATTACTGCCACCTTCAGGTTTTATTTATCCTTTGTGTTCATTCATACTAAATCTGCCTATCTAATCCAGTCGCCCTCAGATAACCAAATATCCATTTCCTACCCTTCACGCTTTCTCCATACTCTAACAAACTTTTTACAGTGTTATCTACCCGTCCTATTTTTTTTTAACTGTGCTATCATTTCTTGTCTTTCCTCAGTAAATTCTCTGCATGTTGTAAGTATATGTTTTACTGTTTCAGCCTCCTGACATTGTTCACACATTGCATCCTGTAGGATGTTTTCCTGTAATTAAAAGTGTGCTGTTAAGATTGCTATGTCCAATTCTCAGCCTGCTTATTATCACCTGTTCTTTCCTCTTTGTTCCCCTATTTCTTGATATACCAACTTTGCTTTGGATTTCATGTAAATGTCTCCCTTTTATTGCATTATCCCAGCTCTATTGCCATTGTTGATTTATACTTCTCCACACTATGCTTTTCCCTTCTGATTTGGATAGTTTAATATTGACTTCTACATCTCTTTTTTTTAACTGCTGCTTTTGCCACCTTATCTGCTTTCTCATTTCCCTGAATTCCTGAGTGTGCGGGGACATGTTTCCCTTGTCTAGCTATTCTTGTGTTCATAATTAAGACTTCATATAGCAAGTCCAGGTGACTTCTAGTTGTACATGTCTTCATACTTATAAGAGCTGACACAGAATCACTACATATTAATATTTCCTTATCCCTATTTTGTTCTGTCCATTCCAACGCCATCAAAATTGCAAACAGTTCAACTGCAAACACATTCAGATAATCCGATGTCCTTTTGCTAAGTTCCACCTGATACCTAGGAACAACCACTGCTGACCCTGTTGCATCTGTTTGTATGTCCTTTGACACATCTGTGAAAATCTGAATACTTTCCTTGTACTTACTATCCCTATAACTATAATATACACTAGTTAAGTCAGCATTTTTATTATTGCTTTTAATCTTAAGTAGTTCCAAATCTACAACTGGACAAAGACTGAAGAGAAACACCAAACATATACACCAGAGACAAACCAGCAGGGCGGGAGTACACAGGTGACAGACATGAGGCTAACGAGACCAGGCAGGCAGAGAGGGACAACAGGGGAGAGAAGCACAGCTGAGACACATCAGGTAAACAAGCAAAGACAGACAAGGACACCAGGTACAGAGGATTACCAAAATAAAACAGGAAGTAAAGTTCACAAGGACGCACAAGGACAGATCTACCAAAGTAAAAACACAAAGACAGCAAAATCAGGACACAGACAAAGACGGGACCAAACAGGTGACAAGACTATACTAAAACATGGAGACAAAAGACTAAGGACTAAGACAGACCATCAGAAGTACATTGAACATGAACTAAAGTACAGGACCAAGAACTAAGATGAGAGACAAGACAGTTACTAAGAAGACTTAAAGTGAAAGAACCAAAACAATAAACAAGACTACAAAACTCCAAACCATGACAATATCAAATAAACACAGGAAAAACAACAGCACAAAACCCAAATCCTAACAAAGGGTCAAGGTCATGTTTCTTTAGTAACGGCCTGACTAAGGCTGTTATTTAAGAAACATGAAAAATACCAGAGTCTAGAGAGCAATTTACAATGTCTAATATATCGTCAATTAAATATTCTAAGACCTCTTTAAAAAATGTGGTAGGAACTGTGTCTAAGGAAAAGCTAGATGATTTCGTCTGCATGATGATGTTATGAAGCTCTGCTCTATTGATTCTGTAAAAGAAATTAAAGTTCTTAAAGTTACCCCGAGAGGGGTTGCGGGTTTGGCTACTTGGGTTAATAATATTATTAATAATTCCAGTTTGGATATTGGCTATCTTAGTTTTCAAAAAATGATGCAAACTCATCACAATTTAATTTAGACGTTGGACATAGCTGGGCAAGAGACTGGGGGGGGATTTAAGAGACGATTGACTGTAGAGAACAATACTTTCAGGTTGTTCCTGTTTTCATTGATAAGACCAGAGAAATACGCTTGTCTTGACCCACGCAAAACTTAGTTATAAACAGCTACTGAGTTTTTGAAGATGTCACCATGGACTATGAGCTTGCTCTTTCTCCACACTAGCTGTGCTCTACGGCACTCCCTCTTCAGGATATGTGTTTGCTCATTCTTCCAAGGAATAACAATGGAGTGGGATTTCTTCTTGGTTTTCAGAGGGGCAACAATGTTGAGGGCTGAGTCTAGTCTAGTCATTTCTTTCAAGTCAAAAGTTGCCACAGAAAATACTTTATCTTGATAAAAAACTTGGAAGTCCTCATCCCTGCACAAGACTAGCTAAATTGGGTCAATGGACGATCTATTGTGTGTGGCGATCTCTGCTAGTGTCACAGATACAGCTAAAATCTTGTGTTTCTTTCTGCCAGATCCAAGAGGATTAGCAACTTCTTAATACAAGATTATGGATATTGAGGATGGCAATTTCTGTAATAATTTAATGTTTTTGATTATTTTACCATCTCTCAGATCTTCCAGCACATCAGAGGTTGTTGGTGTGCCAATTTTGCTTTGAGATACTGCTCTTGAAATGAGGTCTGACTGGGTAATGCCTTCACTTTAATGGACACATACTGACAATATTTCTCTTTTCCATTGGCATCAATACCCAGATATATTGGAGATGGCTCAACTTAATTGAACTGACTCTTGAAAAGAGTTTCCAATCAGACAAAAGATGGCCTGTGCTATATCTGTGCACCTCCTGGAACTCTCCAATTAGTTTCTGAATCATGTTCCTTCTCGACCACTGCCCTCCTCCAATGAACGCCGCCTGGTTCTGCCATCCCTACACACAAAGCAATCTCAGTTCTGGCTGTTCAAGCTCAACAAGAAGCTCTTGAAAACTAATTTCTTCTTAGAACACTTATCTGTTGTAATACCTCTAACCCGCATTTCCTGTGCTTTTCTTCTTCTATCCCCTGTATTTCCCCTTACAATTCTCTTGTATTTTTTGCACTTTTTTGTTAACTCTTACTTCTTTCCTAGGTATTTACCCTATTGGTGCCATTAATGCTATTAGCTCTTTCTAGTATTTATTGCTGCTCTTACTAGTATGTATTGTCAGTTATAGATCTCATGCTGTATTGATGCTTTATTAATGCTTGTATGTTGTTCCTCAAATGTAAGTTGCTTGGGATAAAAGCGTCTTCCAAATGAGTAAATGTAAATGAACCACGCTTGCTAGGAGCAGCATTTTAGCCTGCATTTTTAGATAAAACAAGGCCAGACTGTTCATAAAATCATTCTCAGCCACCTCATTATTTGCATTATCATTTCCATCATCCAACTCTCCCACTCCATCACTTACATTCTCATTTTCAAATTCTAAACCTGTTCGGGATGTTTCGATAACTTCACTGTTTAATAAGCTAGCTGTGCTGACACTGGCACTTCTAAAGGGGCAGGGACTTCTTATGTTATGTTTACAGCTGATTTGTGAGGAGAAGTATGAATGGACATGGAAATACTTGGAACAACCATCATAGGGGCAACAGACTTTTCCCCCCATCTTTAAAATGCAACTGGAGATGCTCACATAAAGTTGAGATGTGTTCTGAAACAAAGCTACAACCTTCATTTTTTCATGCTAAAGCATTTATTTCCATGTGTGTTTGTGGCACTGGTTTAACTGTGCTTTCTTGAAATCTTTGATGACTGTTTTGTTTATGTACTGACTAAGTTAGTTAGTAAAAAAGCCTTTTGTTTATTAAAATACTTTTATTATTAAAATGAAGGGAGGTCTTCAGTGCTGCTCTGCTCTTCCTATGAAAAGGAAATCGGAGAGCTATTTGCTTCAATATATGTACATGTTATAACATGATAACACTGAATGTGTGTGTTACTCCGGCATGCCGTCATGCAGACTATGCTGATTGGTTCCAAAGTGAACACAGTGGCAGGACTAAACAGATCCCCTGATCCTGACAGCGACCAATTTGACGAGCGCGAATGGTTTTCTTGCTGGGTTTGGCTCTTGGAATCCCGGGGCCGGAGTCAGCTAATAGGACCCTGGCGGCTGTTCCGCCAGTGTATGAATGTGAGTGAATGTTAGTTTCTGTTTGAGCACTTAGGCTCAGTGTGTGAATGTGGCTGTATACAAATACAGAGCATTTACATTTACATTTATTCCCGGTTGGTCTTTGAGGCTGTGTTTGGTCCTGTTCAGGTTGTGTTCTTTGGGAGGCTGCTGAACGCAGTTTCTTGCCCACTCGCCCAGCACTTGTTCTGGTGCCCATTCCGGAGTTGCTACCTGCCATCTCTCCCTGCACCCCTGGCCATGTACTGTATGTAGTCCCCTGGCCTGAAAACATCCATGGCTTGAGTAACCTTAGAAGTGTAACATTAAACGCTAACACTCCCCCAGTGCTCCGAGCTCGCAGTCCAGGCAGATATATGTCAGATAACTAGATAACAGCAGCTAGTACCAGTTAGCTGTTACTTTAACAAAGTAAAGCTAGCTGGTTATCAGCAAACTCCGATAATCACATTAGCTGGGGGACATCAGAGGAAGAACCAGAAAATATTTTTCTCCATCAAATATGATCTAATTTCACCAAAATCACTTAATGAAGATGTGTTTTTGTACAGTAATCAGTGAGGCCTGGCTAGCTCCCAGAAACACTACACTCCGCTGGCATCATAAAAATGAAAGAAAGCTTTTCATTGGACGGTAAATTAATACACGCCCCCGAGTGCAGGATTAGTCATCAACATTTTTTAATTGTTTTTGAGGAAATGACAAACTCCAGGTTTGTCATTACCAAAATACCATCAAGAATACCTACAAAACAATGTAGGTATCATTATTGGGCCAGATACAAGTGTCATCCAATCGACTCAAATGTGGTGGGTGTGTTGCTGCAGGCCCAAGGGAGTGCAGTGTTGTGTTTGGTGCAATTTGAACACACAACACATTCAGAAATAATAAATACAGTAGAGAACAGCACTGAGCAGAGCTCTGCAGCAGCGAAGATGGGGAGCGCTCGCGGGTGCACAACAGAGCTGCTGGCTCGGGCGGGGATTATGCTGCTCAGCTCTGCAAAAACGAGAGCGGGGTATGCGGGCTTATAGCGTCCGATGTGATAGTGAATTGTTGAAATGGAATTTCATCAAGTAGGTTTGATATAGGTTACAAATTAATGTGTTGTAATAGTTTTATGTTAAGTTCTAAAGCGGTTAATATCTAGCAGTATCTTCGCCATTGTCATGTTGTTTCAGTGTTATTAATGCTGTAGGTGATGGGACTACATGGTATGTTGAGTGAACGGTGAGCTCAGTCTGCAAGTCTTTCAGTCAGAGGGTAGTGGGTTTGACCCCTCCTTGAGTGAACTTATTTTTTTCCATTTTTTAACAAATTACTATGAAGAGATTGCTCAGAATAAAGGATGTGCTGGAGTTGATCCACATCCTTCAATATATGGATGCTTATTTTCATTTTCCCAGCATCTCAAGGCAGTTGAAATTCCTGCACTTCTCATTCAGGGGAATCATGTTTTCTAAGGGTTTTTTAAGAGGTGTGTCAAGCACGCCACAGACTCATTTAAATGTCTTTCAGAAGAAAGTAAAAGCTCTCAATTCAACTCGAAAGAAAGCATTGCTGCAAAAAACTTTCTCTGTTTTTTATTTTATAGGCACAATCATATAGTTTTATGTTATTAGTTTTATGTTATTAGTTTTAAGTTATTATGTGACTAATCAATAACAGCTTTCAAATTGTAAGCCCAATCATTAAAGGCATTCCTCCAGGCGTATAGCCTATAGGTTATATAATAACCTATAGGCTATGGTCAGAAGTATTTTAATTTCTAAATGTGACTCATTTAAAGGGGCTATATGTAGTTTTTCTACTAAAATGAATCCTTTTTTATTGCCTGTGTGTGAAGGGGTTGTAATCTGACATTAAAATGATCCACTTGCTTGTTTGACTATTAACTCTGAAGGCAGGTATTCCTAGTCCTATTCGAAGGCTCCGGGTCGGATTTTCCGCGAAATCCAGTGACTGACACCTGCATGAGCGCTCCCGAGCCTCTTGCTGTGTCTACTTTGCACTCAGCAGCAACAATACTGCAACTTACAACATGGAGTCTGCTAATACTAAGAAAGACCTGCTCCCAGCGCAGCACAGACTCCAACATAAACTCAACTTGTCAAAGCCTGCAAGAAATGATGTAACGGTAAAGAGCTAATGTGGAGCGATTTGTTTACTACCCCATAGTAATGCAGCCACGAGCAGCTAGCTAACGCTACATTAGCTCGGACCCGCCGCTGTTTGCTTCATAACGTTCAATTTAGATTTATTGCCTTTTACTGATGGGTACACAGCTTCTCCACCTCTCAGTGGGTGTAACTAACATAACCCACTTAATATACAACACAGAGGAAGAGCCATCCACTGACACTAGTTACAGCAAAGTTACTTACTGCGGTCTAACTGTTATAAAGTTTGACACAATCTTATAATATTCAGTCCAGTTCTCTACCCGTTTCATTATCATCCAGTACATGTAGCTGTGCTGACGTTGCTGAGCCTCCGGTGACAGATTCAGAGATAGTAATGTTAGTTACTGAAAGCAGCAGGCGAGCTAACAATGTAGCACGTCGGCTAAATGCAGTAAATGTACCGTGATCAAGTAACGAGCATGGATTAGTTCAACCTGCAGCTGAAAAAACTATAACTGTAACGTTGCAGTGGGAGTTTACCTGAGTTTGCACCATCTTGTGTAAAGCTGGCTCCCCACCTGTCTATAGCCGCTCTCACTTTGCCTTTTTTCGGGAGTACTGTGTCGATATGCCGGTGCCTCGCTGTTCTGAATGAAGTAACGTTATGGCACCGGTGTCGATCTGCCTGTGAGACAGGAACCTTGACGTAACCGAGCTTGAACATGTTTGTGTGAAAAGCCACAGCCTGCATGCTGGTGTTCCTGTGTTTATTGCACGATTTCTATATGGAAGCGGTTGTGTTTTGGATTCTGCAGTTCAGCGAGCACGTATAAGCTAACACACCTAGTTGCAATCTTAGAACCACACCGCTAGTGGTCGCTGGAAACTCCATAATGCCCCTTTAAGTCACACAAAAGAACAACAATGTTCTCAAATAGTGTTATCGACCTTTCTTACCTTACTGGCAGGGGACCATGATTTTATTTGGAGTTTGTTTTTAGAGACATGGATGTTGTAATGGTGCAGTGGATAAGACACATGCCTTTGGTGTATCTGGGTTCAATTCCATTGTGACACAGCCACAAGGGAATGTGTCCCTAAGCAAGACACTTAATCCCTAGTTGCTCCAGAGGCATGTGGCCTCTGACATGTGTATATATAGTAATTGTAAGTTGCTTTTTTTCTGTTTTTGCATGACACTGTTACTGTGATTATTGGCAATATGTATGTGTAAATACTCCATATTTCTATAGCGCCTTTCTAGCTTTGCAACCACCAGGGGCAATTACTACATTGGAAACTATCATTTACTGTCATTATCTATGGTTTAGAATTGATGACAGTGATTATCTACAGTACATTGTCGGTTACTGTGATTATCTACAGTATGCTGGTTACTGTGATTTTTTAGAGTAGTGACCTGATTACTGTAATTTTCACAATAACTCCCCAGCTGGCATTTTAACGTCAAGTCACTGTTGAATCAACGTCAGGTGCCAGTGTTGGATAACCACTGAATTTTGTTTAGATTTTGCAAATCTAATCAACGTTGAAATACCAACATCATTCCAACCTCACGTTTCCCAACATAGGTGAATTCGCCAACATTGAATCAACATTGATTTTAGTTTAGATTTTGCAAATCCAATCAACGTTGAAATTTCAACGTCACTATAAAGTCCTGCTTTTCAACAGTTTATTTTGTTAAACTGTTTTCAGTAAACTATTGACGTGTTCAAACATCTTGAAATGAATACATAAACACTAAGTTTGCAGACACGCACAGTCAACTAGGAAGAAGCCTATTGGTCAAAGCAAGACCAGGAAGATTAATAGAGACATTCCACTGATGTAAAAAACATGTTTTATTACATGGCTCCAAGTGTGCCAACATTTCACACGTGTTCAACTTTAACCTTATAAAAACGGCCCAAACACTGGGCATTGTTGAACATGGCTGGTTAAATCTTCCCTTGTTACTTCTTTCTGCCGCCCATCCCCTCTGGTGCATATTTCAGGTATTTGGCCACGTATTCGTCTTTTGTTGTAGTTGTACCAAATGAGCTCAAGACAGCGTCTGATGAGGAGAAAAAAAAAGATCAGTATTAGCAAACACTAACCTCTCAAATTAAAATATTTTGCAAATATCAACTTTTGTGGCATTGCCAATGTTTCAAGTATATAATTAGAATTTATCAACGTGCAAGGTCATTAATAATCATGTGCTTGGGCGAGAGATAAGTCAGTTAGTAACCAGTGCTGCCGGTAGAGAAGTTAGTCTAGAGCCCAGAATGGAGTATTATATATAATATTAGAGCATGCTCTATAGATTTCTCCAACTGATTTTTCTTATGAATTATTATTATGCTTACTATATTCAATTATTTAAAACATTGTTACAAAACTACTATGTTAAAGCAAACTCACCACAGATTATCTTGTAGAGTCTTCCTGAAGGCAACCTTCCCTCTTCTTCCTCTGCCGCTCATTATGGCCATCATTTTATTTGTCATAGTTCTGCCATAGTAAAACACATCAGAATATTATATTGCAAATCAGGTTCATTATTAAAATGTAGCAAAGAGCAAGTAAGTGGTTGTGTGTGTGGACATGACAGGGAACATAATCACTATAAACCAATGCAAAAAAGGAACATAAAGTTACTTACGCAGCCATTGACTTCTTCACATGGTCTGCAGCATCAACGCTTCCCAACCTCTTCAGATGTTTACTCTGAAAAGGAACAACAAGAAATGAAAATATAACCAGAAAAAGCGGTCAGTAGAGTCCAGACCTCCACAAAGTAGGCACATGATGAGGATGAGTTTGTAATGGTCACCAAGGTGAACAAGCCAAGTGTAATAATTAAACTTTGCCAGCACTTTACAAGATGATCACTTTACTAAATATTTAACCCTTTTGTTGTCTTCGTTTTTTCATAGCACTTGTCCTCCTGTAGCTACTACTAGCATAACACACACACCTCAGAAGTGCATGAAGCCGGAAAAGGCACTTCCTGCTGGAAAGAAATTACCTGGATGAAAACATACTGTGCACGCTCTATAGTCCCCATGCGCCTATTTCTCAATCACTTTCACCATCACTGTCTGGTGGGTGGTGATCATCTCAATACTCATCTTCTCCTGTATCAGACTGCTCCTGTGTATGCATGTCTGTTGGGCTATCAGCAAAAGAGGGACCTGGATTCTCATCTGAGTCACAAGACTA
Source organism: Lepomis macrochirus (assembly GCA_024633595.2). NCBI lineage: Eukaryota > Metazoa > Chordata > Actinopteri > Centrarchiformes > Centrarchidae > Lepomis > Lepomis macrochirus. The sequence goes on from JALXJV020000023.1 coordinate 28,407,154, forward strand.
CACCAATGCGCGTAAAATATTTTTAAGCCTAAATGTTTTATAAAGAAAATCATTCAATTTGAAAATAGGTCATAAAATATTCAATCAAATGAGATAGGCTGCTCATCATTTTTTAAATAATATCTTCCACATCTACATGTATTTAAATTTTACAAAAATGTAAAATATTTTTTTAGTTTTAAAGATTACAGTTACTTTCAGATTCAAATAGATGGTTGGGTTAGGTTCGGTATTGGGACAACTCACCGTTGAAGGAGACTTTCAGGTCGTGTTCTACTCTGGAAAAGAGAAGGAAGAAGAATGTGAAATCTCAATCTTATTTTTAAAGTTTGTGAATGGAAAGTGTCAATCCTGCTAGCACACAGCGGCGGTTCGCGGTTACTAGTCTGCCCGTAAACACACACACACACACAGAACGAAGTTTGGCAGTTAGCTAGCACACGACGGCGGTTCGCGGTTAAAATAACGTCTGCCTGTACACACACACACACAGAACAAAGTTTGTCAGTTAGCTAGCACACAACGGCGGTTCGCGGTTGTCTGCCCGTACACACACACACACACACACAGAACGAAGATTGTCAGTTAGCTAGCACACAACGGCGGTTCGCGGTTAAACTAACGTCTGCCCATACACACAATATTAATTAACACAATATGTATTAATGTATGGGCCAAAGTCAGGCACACTCAAAATGTATTTAGGAATTTTCTAGTTAGAAAATGTGACTTCAAAAACTTTACTTACCGTTTGAGCTGTTACCCCCAAATTCAGTCCGAACCGGTCCATCTGCTGCCTGACAATGACGACACAGACCCACTTCGCGCATGCTCAAGCGGGTGTTAATTGTCTGGAACTGTCAGAGCCAATAGAATCCAATTCTAGTCACCGCCTTTGTGGGATGGACAACCGCCATCCTCCAATCAAGCCCTTGTATTGAACGATGTTCCAAAATTATCTATTGTGTCATGCATTGAGCGTGGGGGGATGTCACTGTCTTTAAAACTTGAGAGCCCTGTCAATCAGACTGGACAGGAGTTGCTCTCAAAGTACGACAGGAGATGTAGAAAGCGCTTTTATCACGACTAACGTTTAATTCAGAGTTGATCTTTCAACATATAATTATTCATGTATCAATACTTTTTCAACATATAATTGATCAGCATTATTTGGATGTTTGGACAATGTTATTTTTCTACTGATATATTTCAACAAAATGTTTAAAAGCCATGGTTGCAAAAATAATGTTGATTTGACGTACAACTCAACAATTTTTGATATTTCTATGTTGAATCCGTAGTGAGTTAACAACACCACTTCAACTATTTGGTGTTCAACGTTGTTTTGACGTTGAATTAATGGTTTTTCATAAACTGACATTATTTCAACAAGATTTAAACGTTTAATGTCAGTTGAATGCCAGCTGGGTCTTTGATTACACAATGTGTTACTGTGTATTAGTATACTGCATGTAACTGTGCACAAACACAGTAAACTACTGTGGATTTCACAGGTATTGTTTACATTACATCTGTAGTAGGCCAAAAAGAGCCAACACACACCTATAGATATATGATATTGATACCTACACACACTGACCCGTCGCACATCATGCATACTCTCACACTGAAGGAAATGTTGCTGATGAAATACTAGCTGAGAGGGATTTCGCCATGGATAGACACATTATCAGTGCGCATAGAATGTTGTCAGTGTTGCTTGAAATGTCATCATGAATAGGAACATCAGAGAGAAACACTGACTGCAGGTAAAACGTGGCTTTAGGCAGCAACATTTATCCAAATACATTTTAGGGATCAATTAACATAGCTCACTGTGGATTCATGTGGAGGTTTGTTGTCAACACCTTCAGTGTCTGTTCGGTCTGGAGGAGACTCAAAAAGTAACAGTGTTCCTCAAAGTACTGGCCCAAAGGTTAGAGAAGCAAGTTGTGACAAGGAGTGGTTCAATACCCGGACCAGTAGGATAAATATGGGTGTTGAAAGTAAAACAAGCAGTGCTTGCCCTCCCTCATTTACCACCACTGAGGTGCATTTGAGCAAGGCCCCTAACCCCAACTGCTCCAGTGGAGCTGCTCAGTGGCCAGCAAACCAAATAAAAAAATAAAAAAGCCAGTCACTCACACACACAATCCCCCACTGTGCAGTGAGGTCTTTGGATCAGGCTAATTGTGGAAGATTTGAATGTCTGATTATGTGTGTATCTTTGCTCTGCCACATTGTCCTTGTCAGATCAATATAAATCCCATTAGCTCCTTGCTCCACATTGATATTTCAATTCACAATCCAGTCTGTCATCTGCTAGCATGTTTGAACACTAAATCCTGGGAGCACTCATCACACAACAGATGATTAAACCCAATCAGCCCCTTGCTCTGTGAGGATCACACCATGGGGGAAATGTTAATGTGAGCCATATTAGCAAAGCCATGTTTGAACCCATAAACCAGTTTTCAGGAGGAAGCGACAGTGAGGGGAAGATTTTGCAGGCTGTTTTGTGTTTTTAGTCCTTTGGCAGAGAGGCGTGAAGGAAGAACTTGATCAAAATGTCTGTTCTATAAATATTAATGGAGTCCATGGATACATATCGGTCAGATGCCACCTTGTGATGTTTCTGCTGCTGACCTCAATGATCAGAAAGAAAAAAACACTTTGTTTGCAGATTTTCTGCTGACCACTTCTCAGCAGTTTTCAATACTTCTTATTTTTATTTAATGTAATTCTGTTGTGTAATATGAGACATAGGCAGGTGAATGCAGCTTCAATAAACATGCATTTGTTTTTTTTTGTCAAGTTGTCAAGTCATTCTATGAAAATTACGAAATACAATACAACAAATACAGGTATCATAAATAAAAAACAAAAACAATATAAGTCACAATAATTGACACAGCAAATTTACAAACAATGACAAGTAATGATCACCCCCAAATTAATCATCAATGACTGAGAAATGCCAAGAAAGACTAGAGAAGTCCAAATTAAAAGATTTTGTAGGGTGTTCCAGGCTGATGGGGCAGAGTTCATTAATAAATAAGAAAGGAAACAAACCCAGTATGGCTGTGTAAATAAAATAATACCAGTGACTGAGTCTACAGGTTGCTAGTTTGGTTTAGTCTGCATTAGGAACAACCTTCAACTCACATGAGGTGTTTCATTGATACACAGATAAAATAGAATGGGTATATGAACTGCTAGTTGTTCACTAACAAGAGTATCAGTGGTGGCCAGGGGTGACAACTTTGATATGGCCTATAGTTGTTCAAAAAGAGAAAGATTTCCCCCTTTAGGCAACTGTAGAAAAAATGTAGACTTCCATATTGTGGGTATTTCATTACAGTCCAGGATAAAATTCAACCGATTTAAAAGTAGTTTGGCTATATGATTTGCTGTCAGTTACCAAACGAAGGGATCAAGAAGATCAGGATATGCAGGATTTCTCAGATACAATATAACAGGGCCTTATGTACCTCCTGGACAGAATGGCAAAAAAGTGAAGGTCTGACCAGCACTCACATGTTCCTCAACACAGGGTTGTTTAGAGAAGGATTTTGCTAATGTCATTTGGTGCAAAATGATATCGTTTTCCACATTACTTCACCAACTAACGCGACTGATGTTAATTTCCTGTGTACCACTGGTATTACAAATTTGGAGAAAATTGTTTACTATCCTATAGTAAGGCAGCCACAAGTAGCCAGCTAATGCTACATTAGCTCCAACCTGCTGCTGTTTGCTTCAACGTTCAATTTAGATTTATTGTGGTTTTACCAATACTCACGTAACTAATGTGACCCACATAATATACAAAAACCCAGAGAAAGAGCCATCCACTAACACTACAGTAAATTTACTTACTGCGGTCTAACTGTCATAAAGTGTGACACAATCTTGTTAGAATATTCAGTCCAGCTCACTACCCGTTTCCTTATCAACATGTAGGTGTGCTGACATTGTTGAGCCTCCGGTGAAAGATTTACACATAATAAAGTTTTAAGTTGTATCTAAAACGAGGATCCGAGTCCAAGCTTGGAAGGGCCACTCGTGTGCCCCCTCAATAGTAATTTGCTCAATAGTTATTTGCTGTAGTTAGCTGGCCCTCAGTGGCTGGTGCGATCCAACAAATGTAGCTCCTGTTAGCCATACCCGAGCAGATGGGAAGCCAAAGAAGGTGGATGACTGATACAAGGACGCATAGCCATTAACAGAAGTTAAGATTCAGCTTCAAGTCTAGTGAACAAAGACACATGAGAAAGACATACAAAGGTAAAACAGGAAATTTAAAAACCATAACCCAAACCCTTGACAATATGTAGTGGGGAACGCTTCCCCCAAGTGCAGGTTAATGTGTGGTGGTGTTGAATGCAGCCTTGACTTAACTCCTCCCCCGGCCAACCTCCTTATCGGGCTTAGGTGATATAAGACACCTGGTTGCGTCCGAAAGTTTTTTTTGCTTCGGAAGGTTCCTAACTGAGTGAAATGACCCGGAACGACTTATGAATGTCCTGGACTGTCAACAATATCTGAGACCCATGCGAGCTATGTTACTAGTCTTGTAAAATGCAATATCATTAATTAATTTTACTTCATTCACAGATGCCGACACCCTCGCCTTAATAAAGGCAATGATCAGGCTGCAGTCAGCGTTGATCACGTTATCAACAGTAATTGGGATTAATGTTGATAAATGTGGACAGGAGGGTGTGAGCATTCTCAATGTGACAGCCCTTTCCATTAATTGGTGACGGGTAAGCTTCCCTATAGCCTAGGCCTTTTTACTATCTTTATTTTGAAGATAATATTCTGCCATGTTGTCCTCCTTTAGATGGCCTGTATTAAAATAACACGAGATGCAGTGTCAGAAATGGGTCTTTTTGTAGTCCATCTTCTGAACATTGTAGTTTCATCATGGCAGGTCACAACAGTAACATGCAACAGGGCATAATTACGTTCCTTAGAATAGAGCAGCCGGATTCGTTGAGCCCTGCGGCCGTCTTTTCCAAGTCCTTATGAATTCTCCTTCACATCTTTCCTTGACCTCATGACATTTTCAATCGAGGTCAAGGAAAGATGGTTAAGAAAAGAGATTTTTTTGACTTTTCAGACGAAGCACCTGTGTTCCCTTGCTCTCTCTCTGCTTCCTGATCGGTCCCTGCTGTGGTTGGTGTTTGTTTCCTTGGTATGTGAAAGGAACACTTTCCTGCACATCTTTTTCCCCTCAACAGTAGATTATGTGACTTGCCTGCTGTTTGAAACTGTTAGGAACATCCTTTGTCTCCTGCCCTGTGACCGTTTATTGTTATATCTTCATGTGCCATCTCAGAGGTGGTGAGTAGATTTATGGTTTAAATTGTATTTTAACACAGTAAGGTTGAGCCTGGCTAATTCTTTCCCTCACTTTTCCAGGTTCCTTCTTGTTTTTTAGACCACTGCTTTTTGGCCCCCCTTTGGTTTGTTTTGCCCATTCAGGTGCTTGTTTTTGCCATTTTGGGTAGTTTTGTCTCAGTTTAATGTTTGGTTTGGTTCTGCATTTTTCCTACTTAGTTATCTTTTGTCTGTAACTTGTGAATTTAATTTAGAATTGCTTTGCTTTAGTTGTATATTCTTGTGAGGGTTTTGTGATAGTTTGCCCTTTGTCTAGCTGGGTTACTTTATGTTAATGTGTTTTTGATTCTTTTTGTATTTACTTTATATTTTTAGTGCAGGATGCCATCTTGTTGGGAAGCTAGGTAACTGTAACTGAAGCTAGGTAACCTTTGGCAAGGTCCCTTCACTTTTCTCTATGTAAGTAACATAGAGTGTTAGTGTCTGACAGGGCCAGAAAATGGCAGGTGACTTTTATACATTTGGTGTGTTTTTAAATTATGTGCTGTGCCATTTTACTTTATTTTTTACTTTTAGTGTATAGTTTGTTTTATTCATGTAGTGTGTTTTTAATGCGTGTGTTTTTTTTAGTTTTACTTACTGACTGGATGGCCCTTAAATCTCTCACCACTGATCACATACTAATGAGCAACAGGTGTGGCAGCTGGCAACTGATTGGACAGGACTCCTTTTTTTTAAATGAAGCAACAGCAGTAGTACAGGGGGAGAAAAGAAGAGAGGGAGCAGGAATCGACAAGGATGTAGGCCGGTAAGAAGTGTGACGGTGGGGAGGCTGGAGGAGATGGAGGTCTGGCGGAGAGGAAAAGATGAAGAGAGCAGCAGGGAAAGTCGGCCAGGTCGTTGGGCATCGAGCAGGAGGACGGCAGCTACGAGAGAAGGGAACTAGACCTGAAAATGACATAACTTCTGTTATGAACTGGCACTAAATAACATTTAATGGAATAGAATGTTGGTTGGACCATAAAATCTCATGAAGCATCTATGACTCTGTGTCATATAGAATTATTGGTTCTACAAATTGGAAAATTTTAAGCCAGATTTCAATTGGAATATAGACTTTAATGTTCCTTTTTAATGCATAGAAAACTCTCCTTGCTTTATCCCTCAGATCTTTAGATGAGCGACATATCTCTCTCACAAACATAGTAGCCACTTTCATACAGATATCCTGCAATAAAGAAAGTATATCTGCCATTATGGTGCATTTGCTCATTCATACGTTTGTGGTATTTAATCCCACAACCATATGTGCTTTCTCATTGTGATCCGGCTTTCTGGAACCAGCGGCGTAGAAAAACACCCTTAGGTGTAATGCAACACTGGCGTGCCGGCTGCGGTCAGTATGGACTGCTGCTGGTTAGTCTTTCCTCAGAGAGCCAACGTGCTGGATGTGGGCTTCAGCTTATCTCTCAGCGGTGTGTGAGAGAACATGCCTCAGGTGTGATGTGTGGCAGGCAGGCTAAAGCTGTTAACTTTGCTCTCAAAGTTACTGCACCCCTTTTCCCACCTTTACACACACATACACACTCCACTCTCTCTTTCACTCCATTGAGTAAAACCAGGAACAGAGTTGAAGGTGAAGATAAGAAGGCTTGCATTGCATCATCTTGTATAACACCTTTTTCCATGCTGTTATCTCTCTTTTTCATTCCACTCACTGTGTACACACTCACACAACTACACATATACTGCACATGGCCCCAGAAAGCCCTCTAGAGTTCCACAGAGGGCTATCAAGGCCTAATTAATGGCGGGTGCAGTTATGTTTTATGATAGGACATAATTGGGCTCTAATTAGTGTGAAATGGGGCCCAGTGGTCTGATTTATGACCTGTTAGAAAGATTGCTGGGCGGTTTGATTTAAGAGCCAACATTTCCATCTCGTGTGCTTGTAGTTACACTCCAGCCTTCACAACATGTGCTGAGGACTGTGGGGAGAGGTTCAGTTCTGCACTGCTCTGTGAGCCATATCTTCTGCAAAGTGCACTACTTTGACTAAACTTCAGATGTGATTTGTGGGCTCCTCAACTGATAATTTGACTTATCAGCATTTTGGGAGAAGCCCTAATTTTCCAACTGTCAAGTGGATGCAGAAATGGATTTTGAGGGATATTTTAAGAATGGTGAGAGAGGGGAATGTTTATCAATTAGCCTACCTGAAATGGCACCTGTTCCAAAACAAATGCCAGCTATGCTTTTTAAAAGTGAAATTAATGGGCTCATAATGGAGCAACCACAAGCATGAACAAAAATAGTTAGAATTTGAGAAAGACCTTTTTTGTTTTGCTCCTTTAAAATCTCCAATAATCATAAAACCATTCTGAATGTTCTGAAATAAAGGCAGGTGAAGTGTTTAATGTCCATTACAGTATTATGTAACACACAGTAAACCAGCAGAGAGACTAAAAACCTCAATATGCTGACAATTTGCAGCCCCCTAGACAGGAAATCACATAGTATGTCCATATTCTGCTGCTTTAATTCTGCTCTTAAATTTCTAAAAAACGTCATTTGTGAAATCCCAAAGTGGCGCTAACGCAAGTTACATGCAGGGCACGACTACTTCTCCACTTGTTCCCCCTGTATGTTCTCACAAATCACATTCCGAGCACATTCCGGGTCCGAGCTACTGTAGCGTTAGCTAGCTGCTCGTGGCTGCATCACATCACATCATAGCTAACGCTATCTAACTTGAGCCAACTGAAGCACAAAATCAAAATATATTTTACATGCTTTGTAGTAATGTTAGCTTACCTATCTAATAGGTTGATAGCCAACCCCGGGTCTGTTTTTATACCCAAAACAAAGCGGAGGTTAGCCGATTCACATTTGGCCCGACGAGCTTCAGCAGATAAACCTTTTTTTGTTTTTTATTCTTATGTGGACTTTGTGCTGGGAGCAGGTCTTTCTTAGTTTTAGCAGACTCCATGTCGTAAGTTGCAGTGTTGTCGCTGCTTAGTACAAAGTCAGTAGACACAACGAGCGGCTCGGGAGCGCCCATGCAGGTGTCAGTCACTGGATTTTGCGGAAAATCCGACCCAGAGCCTTCGAATAGGACTAGCAATACCTGCCTTCAGAGTTAATAGCCAAACCCAGCAAGTGGATCATTTTAATGTCAGATTCCAAACCCTTCACACACAGGCAATAAAAAAAGGATTAATTTTAGTAGGAAAACTACATATAGCCCCTTTAAATATTGTACAGAATATTATCCTATGTTATATAATCGGGTCCTAGTCCAAGGAGGGAATGAAATATGAATTGTAGAGGTATTACATGACATTGGACCCAACTCATCTCTTTGTGCTCATTTATCTATTACTGTCCATGTTTATTGTTTAACCTGATGCCATGTTTTAACTACTTTCTTATATATTCCTTATTAAGAATGTTTAGCAATCAATATTGTCAAATAATCAAATATTATTTACTTAGACTGTTCATTTAGTTGCCATGATTGCTATGAATTGTTTTGTTTATCTGTAACAGGAGCATACAGTTCTGACCTTTCTGAACAGTTAATGATATCTTTCCCTTTTCCCTTGTCATGCCTTGAGTTACAGAACCGTATCACTGCTTATCACTTTGAGAAGAGTGTTGATAATGTGAAAGATAAAGATATATGACTTCAATATGTGCAAATAAACTGTCTAAGACTGTCTAAGGCAATACTTTAAATTAAAGTGTAAAACTTGGAGAAACCGAAAGGTTAACTCCCACCGTTTGACATGCCCCCAGGAGAGTGACAAACAAAGCCCAGCGGCCCCGTGGTCTTGCTTTCTCACTCCGCATCATCTCCTTTGATGAGGCTCCTGAAACTTTCCTGGCTCCAAGATTCTGGCCCTGAGGAAACACCATGACTTCCAAATTCTCCATTCTCCTTTGTGTACCCCCGACGTGGGAGATTTGACTCGACTACTTTCTAAAAGCTTTATAACTGGGATGAGTAGTTCTTTTTTGATTCATGTCAGTAACGTAAATTATAGTCATAAGGTCTTGCGAACCTTTAGTGAATTTATCTTTTTCATTTTGTTTTGTTTAAAGTTTTTAGGTCATTTAACTTACGTACCTTTGCTGGAAAAACAGCAATCAAGTTTCCTTTAAAACCTTATCTCAATTTGAATTAACAATTCACAATACTATTGCAATAATGCATTTATTGTGAAATGCCCCCCTAATAAATAGTTATATAGTATTTTAATTTCCTACTGTTGCAACAGGCTTACATTTATTATGAATCGTCCCCATAAATAATTGCACATACAATATTTATATAATTATTTGCATGCATACATCAAATTCATTGATATTGATTCAATTTATAATATTTTCTTATTGAATTGTTGAAATTTAGTTCATCCACCACATGATTAAACACTTTTTCTGATGACGAAATGTGCTAAAATTGTAAAACACAGAAATTTACACAGAAAACATGGCATTTGGGAAAAATTAATTAAATTAGTTTAAATTAAATTAATCTGGCAAATGAAAACGGATTTCAATGGGCCATATACATGGTCTCATAGCCCTTACTGTACCAAGCTACATCAGAAGGTAGAAACATTACTGTAAAAAAAGAGGAACAGATAAGGTGATGAGCCCAAACCTGTCTTTGACAACACCACATATCCACAATGCAACTGCTCCAGCAACACTAGTAGTTTCAGGGGATATAACGCTCCCCCCTCGAAAAAAATTCTAGAGGAAACACTGGCCATAGTTATTGAAGGTAGATCTCTCAACACTTTATTTTACAGAATATCTTTGATGACAAGGATATTTTAGGCTTTAATATGGACATGTGGATCTGCTCTGTCTTTAAAAAAGTAAACTCTGATGCCTAACATTAGTAAAGCATGTACATAAATGCTTTAGACATTTACAAATGTTAATTAGCTAATTTTATTGAATGTCTGTTTTATTGTGTTGTATTCATTCACTTGATGTAAAATAGTGGCATGATTATATCCAGGTTGATGATAGGTGCTGCTCTCTGAGGTTACGTTCTGTTTGGAGAGGTGTTCAACCAGTTTTTTATTAGGTGTACTCCCATGACTTAAAGCCAACCAGCTGACCCTGAGCAGCAGTCAGACAGTTATCTTTCTCAGTGAGGATTGTGGATAGTTTAGTCTTTTCATCTCGAGGCTTCATGTGGTGTGAGAGAGTTCCATCACGACTACTTGAGTGTGTGTTCTGCAGCCTTTTTTAAAGTAGTACTGCAATAGTGATTATTGGCTGTGATGCTGCTAGGTGGCTGTATGAGAGGCTAGACCTGTTTGTATGTGCGTGCATTAGCAGGATGGACTGTGGTGGACTATATAGTGGACCTTTTTGGTGGACTGGTATGGATCAAAGTCCAGGGCCACTTTTTACTCCCAGTCTTTCCCTGTTGTAAGCTTTACAAAGTATAAGCTTAGAGAACAAAAGAGAAGACAAGTGAGGCTGGATACTGCAGCTGGACTTAACTCCTCTCACTATTCACACACATCCTCACTCTAGTATTTTTTTCCATCTCCACTCTCCATCTGTGTGTGTGTGTGTGTGTGTGTGTGTGGGTTGTCTCTCTCGTCATTTCCCCTCCGGCATCTCCCTGACTTTTAAGTACCTCGAACGGAGTTATGTCTCAAAGATGAGAGAGCTCATAAAGTAGCAGAGTGTGGAGCAGCTTTGTAGACCCTATTTACCAAACCTCTTGTGACATGGGCTGAATTAAAAACCACAAACCTTGTTCTAATCCATACATACACGTCTGCACACAAACACGCTCAAGCACACAGGCAGTCACACAGAGGAAGGCAAACCATTCAAACTGAATATGTCTGAATAGGCAAACCTGTCTACACCTGGCTTGGCCTGATTTTTACCTTGCGTCTGTCTGTCTTTGACAAGATAGCATTTCAATTGTCCAAGATGCAGGCATGTATATTATATATTTATATATATATAATAAACAACCGTTTGCATTGTGTTATCACACAAAGACAACGTCCTTCTAAGCGAGGAATCTATGTAAGTGTGTTTGTATATTAGCTGTTAAGGTCAGTGGAGGTGATGCAGAGTGACAGTGTGATGATGATCCCAGTCATGTTGATGAGGAGGGAGAGAAGGCGGAGGAGGAGGAGCTGCAGGAGAAGGAGGAAGATGAGGTCAATGGAATCAGAAAAAAATAAAGTATATTATAATAAATGCAAAAAAATCTGTTCGCATTAAGGCCTCTCTGTCTCAAAATCCCAGGCTGAATTTCAGTCCCATTAGACCCCTGACTAAAGATATGTTTCCCTAAATAGGCAATGTAAGCACTTACTCATGAGTCTTAAAGAAATGTTGCGAGTTCGGCATCCAGCTCACCAAAAGCTGTCTTCAGCAGTGGAAAACCTCGCCAACATTTGCTCTTGTTTTGGTTGTTTTTATATGGCTTCTTTTCTTTGTGTTTCTGTGACACTGACCAGGGAATGTTACCTTCAGCTTAGTTTTGCATAGCGAGATCTATCTCACAATTACTAATTGCTTGTCTAAAATGTAATCAGTAACATACTCCCAAGTACGACAAAATAAAAGTAATGTAATCTGATTACTTTTAATTGCTTTTAGATTACATTAACGTCAAATAGGCAAATGAAGACAAGAGAAGTCTCAAACATGTGTTGTCTGTGTCGTGGATTTTCTGCCATAACAGTCTGCTTCTGTTGTGTGTTTTTAGAGAAACATAGAATAATAAAATCTCCCGTTCCCAAAATCCATGTTTAATTATATGATGCCCATCAATGACAAAAAACATTGTTTTGTAGGAATTTTGATGAGATTTAAGAGTTTGTCATTTGGAAAACCATTTTAAAATGTTGATGACTCATTCTACACTTGTATTAATTTGGCATCCAATGAAAAGATTTCTCAATATAATGCTGCTGAAGGACAGTGCTGCTGGGACCGGGCCCCATTGAATACCGTACAAAAATAACTTTTCCCGCTGATTCTGGTGAAACTGGATCATATTTGATGGAGAAATATTAGACATATGGACAATTTTTTTCTAGTAATCTCTCTGATGTCCCCTGGCTGCTCTGCCTCAGCTCTGTGATTCACAGAGTTTCCTGATGGACAGACAGCTTTACTTGTTGCTGAAGTTAGTTAACAGCTAAACACCAATCAATGTCTGCAACACGTCCCTCCCCTGCTTTGTGTTTTTGCAGAAAAACGCGTATACCACCTACTGTTTATTAAAAAAAACACACATGGGGGCAAACGGCACTGTGTTTTCTGTTTCATGGAAACTTTCTGCTTAAAGTAATCCCTATGAGTAATCCTCGACTTTACAAAATGTACCTGTAATCTGATTACGTCAATTTTTTCTGTACATAACGCCTGTACATGTAATCTGTTACTTCGCAACCCTGCATATGTTGGCCTACTGTGTAGGCTGCCTCCCTCTGCGCTCTCTGTCCTTCTCTCTCTCTCTCTGTCCTTCTCTCTCTCTCTCTCTCCAACCAGTCGAGGCAGATGGCCCCCCATCCTGAGCCATGGTTCTGCTCGAGGTTTCTGCCTCTTAAAAGGAAGTTTTTTCTTGCCTGTGTCGCCTAGTGCTTGCTCTTGGTGGGAATTGTTGGGCTTCTGTAAATAACTTCAGAGTATGGTCGAGACCTGCTCTTTATGAAAAGCGCTGTGAGATAACTGTTGTTGTGATTTGGCGCTATATAAATAAAATTGAATTGAATTGAATGTTGGACTGAGGGCAGACTGGATGCTACATGGACTGTTTATCATTTCTTGAGGTACAAATGGTATTACAACACAGGCTGGGCCAGGGCTGGCAGGTTAGCATGCTAATATGCAACATAAAACACCAAAACATGCCGCGTCCTTTCACCTTCAAGTAGTAAAACAACTTCTTCTTCTTGGTTGTGAGATATGACTCTGACTATGGACCCTTTCTGAAGACCCCTAGCAGCTTTGGGATATTTCGAAAAATTATAAACCCCACAATTCAATTTGCCTGTTTTCTGATACATTTATAGGTGTTACACAGTGAAATACAACAAAGAAATAAAATATACAAGGAAAATGAAATATTATACTCATAATATTACTGTTAATCATTTTAACATATAATATATGATATGATTCATTTATTTGACGGGAGTCTTGAAGCTGACAGCGGCTGTGTCACCTGAAGCTGGTCTCCAAACCATGTTTTTTCAAGAAAACACACGTGACATGTGAAACATGAAATGACACAAACTTACACATGAAACAGCTGTTGTTTGTTATTATAAAGCTAGCAATTATAAATCCAAAGAATATGGGTGAAAGAATGGATTATCACACACAGGTAGCAGGGATCTGAGGGGTCTGAGCTACAGAGAGCTGGAGGGGAGTAAAATGTGTCAGCGATGCATCAGGAAGCCATTTTGATGCGTCGTTGAGTAGGTCACACATAACGCCTGGCGACTGTTGATCAATGGCTGATTTACCCCTGATCACAGCTTGACTGTCGCTGAGCTCACTGACCTGCAAATTGGCCTAAAAATCGTGAAGTGTGAACTAGCTTTTACCTGCCATTTTATTAGGTACACCTGTTCAATTGCTTGTTGACACAAATAGCTAATAAGCTAATCACATCAACTCAGCAGCAACTCATTACTTTAGTCATGTAGACCTGGTCATGGTTGTTGGTGAGAGACGGGCTGGTCTGAGTATTTCAGAAACTTCTGATCTACTGGGATGTTCCGAAAAATAGAAAATATCCAGTGAGCAGCCTTTGTGTGGATGAAAATGCTTTGTTGATGTCAGAGGTCAGAGGAGAATGGGCAAACTGGTTCGAGATGACAGAAAGGCAACAGTAACTCAAATAACCACTCATTTGACCAAAGGTATGCAGAATACCATCACTGAACGCACAATACATTGAACCTTGTAGAAGATGGGCCACAGCAGCAGAAGACCATACCAGGTGCCACTCCTGTCAGCTAAGAACAGAAAACTGAGGCTACAATTAGCACAGGCTCACCGAAATTGGACAATAGAAAAACATTGAAGGCATCTGAAGGCAAAAGGGCTCCATCCCAATACTAGCAAGTTGTACCTAATAAATTGGCCTAGCTAGGTAGGAGTAGGAGCAGTAATACTGGTTCACTCAACATCAGTAATAGTTGAGGGAGTAGTGATATTTACAAGAATATTTACAAAGATAATGATTCCTGCTGACTGGATGTTGGTGTGTAGACCAAAGGGCGTCAGTGTGACATGGAAAAATCATCCTCTGTGTCCCACAGCGGGCACACCTGGACTGCAGGACCAGATGGCTTCAAGCCAGCTCACCACTGTGTCATCACCACAGGCATCATTAACTAAAACTGTACTTTTGTGCACAGGGCGCGTAGAGAGATGTAATGGATGGAACAAAGAAACAGTGATAGCTGTTCTGGCATTAACCAGCCTCTAATTAGAATGCTGAGGCTGTCTCTACTTCATGTAGATGTGTATGAGTGTGTGTAAATGGGTACATGTGATTTGTTTTAAGTCGGCCCTACCAGTACTGCAAGGACAGCAATGATTGTCTTTTCATCCTCACAGACCAGCGAGCTTTTAGGGAGAACACATTGCGAAGATGCTGTAGTAGGAGTCAATCAGGTGACATGAGAATCAGGTAAAAAAATGCAGTAAAGCAACCTGTTACCATTTCCATTATAAATATCAAGACTGGGGGACCTGCTGAGCAGGCATGGAGTAGGATGCACTTTAAGGTGCTCCTGCAGAATTGACATTTAAACAGTTTTTACACAGGCACTTTTTTATTAGTTTTGTACTAAACATTTACTTTATATATTTTTTTTTTGGCCACAAAAATGGTGACTAAACTGGGAAAAGGAAAAGGCATGGTACAAAAACAACAGAGGTCCACTCTGCTAGTGCCAGCCACACCTCAGGCTGCCCCACCTAGGCATCTAGGGCAGGTGAAGCATGATGAGTCAACGCCTCACTGGCCCATACAGTACCGCCTGCCCAGAGCCAACATAATAAGCCACCCGATCCCCCGCAGCCCGTGACATTGGTGTCGCCGTGCGCACAACAACCAATGGCGCAACGTGGGAAGGCAGAGAACCGACCCATGCGTAAAAGGCATGCGTAATCGATTCGATTCGATTATAAAATGATTATCGATGCATCTTGATGCATCATATTTTTTCTATACAGCATCCCTGGATAATTACTAAGCATTTAATTTGCATATTAAAATCCAAAAGAAAATTGCTAATTAGCTTAAAAGGACTAGTTTACATCCCTAGTTTACTTTATTATCCTCAGCTCCATGGTCTCTCATTTCATTAACAACCAGTTGTCAGACTTCTGAAAACTATAATTATCAGCATGTACAGTATATGTACAGGACAGAGCTGTACACCAGTTTAGTCTCAGCTTGTACCTGATGTTCTCAAACCTTTGACTAGAAGGTTAGCTAGTAATGACAGCTGGTAATTAATATTAGCTCGCGCTAACAGCCTTCACTTTTCCAGCTGTTGGTGAAACTACAGACTTTTATTAACGGTCACACAGCGACCTACGCTGCACGTTTACTACCAGACTGAAACTTACTACTAATATATTTCTCCGCTAACTTTCACCCTCACGTTCTGCCGCTCTCTCTCTCTCACTCGGCCTCACACACACACAGCTGCAGAGCGTCACCATGCTCGCAGTGTGCGAGGTAAAATAATTACTTGCGCATTGATATTAATGATTGTGTGACATTTTGGGGTTATTCATTCCACAGCGGTGATGAATACAGTAATATAGACACTGGTCTCTCTGCTGTGTGCGCTCCTCAGACGGTCCGGGTGCTGCGTTTCCGCGAGTTCTGCCTTTTGCGTTCCATCAACATTATGCTATCAATTAACATTTAAATAATACATTTTTAGACATTTGTGCATCGATTAATAATCTTCCACGTCCGCATCGCGATGCATCTAAGAATCGATTATTTCTCCCACCCCTAGCCTTGACATGTGCTGGTTTAAGCAGGGGAACCTTCCGTGCCATGCATGATTTCAAACCATGACGTCTTAGTGTACCAACAGTAACCTTGGAAACGGTGGTCCCAGCTCTTTTCAGGTCATTGACCAGCTCCTCCAGTGTAGTTCTGGGCTGATTTCTCACCTTTCTTAGGATCATTGAGACCCCACGAGGTGAGATCTTGCATGGAGCCCCAGTCCGAGGGAGATTGACAGTCATGTTTAGCTTCTTCCATTTTCTAATGTTTGCTCCAACAGTGGACCTTTTTTCACCAAGCTGCTTGGCAATTTCCCCGTAGCCCTTTCCAGCCTTGTGGAGGTGTACAATTTTGTCTCTAGTGTCTTTGGACAGCTCTTTGGTCTTGGCCATGTTAGTAGTTGGATTCTTACTGATTGTATGGGGTGGACAGGTGTCTTTATGCAGCTAACGACCTCAAACAGGTGCATCTAATTTAGGATAATAAATGGAGTGGAGGTGGACATTTTGAAGGCAGACTAACAGGTCTTTGAGGGTCAGAATTCTAGCTGATAGACAGGAGTTCAAATACTTATTTGCAGCTGTATCATACAAATAAATAGTTAAAAAATCATATATTGTGATTTCTGGATTTTTTTTTAGATTATGTCTCTCACAGTGGACATGCACCTACGATGACAATTTCAGACCCCTCCATGATTTCTAAGTGGGAGAACTTGCAAAATAGCAGGGTGTTCAAATACTTATTTTCCTCACTGTAACATGGCTGTGCCAAATAAATCTCAAAGACATCCAGTGATCCACCAGTTTGCAAAATGTTTTTAACAATGCACAGGCAGTATGCAAGAAATTATGATGCAAGAAGCACTCTTCACCCACTAGCCTGTCTATTATATGTCTACTAGGATTTAAAAAGAATGTCCTTTAGTCAGCTGATCAGGCCAAATCATCCGTGGCCAACACTGGCAAATCTTCCCATAAACACTCATTATACCATTGTTGTTGTAATTCTTCTGACATTAATTTACACTCTGACACTGCCCAGACAGTTGAGAGTCAGTTGATTTTGCACATTCATAGCGTTTATTTCATAGGACAACGGTCAGCTGGAGAGACACAATACATAGGGTGGTGATTATGAGCATATGAACGCATAATTTAAAGCAAGTAAGCAAGTGGTCAGAGCCTGTGTTTGAAGCCTAATACATTTTTCAGCCTAATTGCCAAGGCAGAGAACAGCACTGGGGCATTGTGGTGATGTAACCATCAGGCAGGCCCAGAAAAGAGAAGCCCTGCAGACAAAATAAGAGAGAACCTGTCAGAAAAACAGGAAAGGGGAAAATGCAGTCAATCAAACCACAGTGGTTTCAACTAGAAAACGCTGAAGCGAGCAGGGTACACTGTGATTCCAGTTTAATATGAGGAGTAAAATCGTCTTTAATTAATGGGATGTTAAGTAGAGGTTAGTTAAGCCGTCTGTCTGACTGTGTGCAGCAACACTGAGCTGCTTTTAATTGGGGATCACAGTATGTGGAGTCTGGGATTCTCAGTGTGCTGATAACATCATGTAATTGGAAAGAAATCTGTCACACAGACCAAGGCGAGGCACCAAACCATCCAAGGCTTGTACTTTAAAGATAGATTAATTAACGGACAGCTTAATTTTTCTAATTGTGTGTTTCCAGATAACGCGTTTAGAGTTGAGCCAATTATCTCCTCGTTCTTGTCAACCTATTTTTCTGAGAAGTGTATTTTTGAACTCTTCCGCTACACTCTGAGGTCAGTTTAAATTTACAGAGGCAAGGTAGCATTGATGAGAGGGAGACAGAATTGAATTGTGCTAAATGAATGACCTCTTGTGTGATCTTTTTTTGTTCTTTAGTCAATTCAATTCAATTTAAATTTTCTTTATTGGCATGAATGTCTCTGTGATGAAAGTCTCTGTGCCCGCTGTGTCCCCTTGCCTCACCCTTGTTGAGGAGCTTATCTTTAAATTTCTTTGTTTTCTCATTGTCTCTGTTCATCTCCTGTCTTTTACTCCCAGTCTCTTGTTGATTTGAAGATCAAGCCTCTTAATTCTCCTCATTACAAAGCCTGCTCTCCTCACCAGAGCTTCTTTCTCACACTGCTGTCCATCTTATTGCAGCTTATAGGCTTCTGATTGATTTATAGATCATTATTTAGTTAATTACACCCCCCAGACAGATTGCTAATAAATATGAATATGTATATCTTGATTACAACACCAGACTGAGTGGCACAAGGTAAAGCCTCCAAATCAGGAAAGCAGAAGGGGGTGAAGGAAGAAAAAAATACAAAAGGTTGGATCCATAACTGCTCCAGCAAAGTTAAATTCCTGCTTGGAAACGGGAAGGTAAATCATGGTAATGGTTTTAGATCAACACAGTGCTACTGTTCAGTGGAAAGCTGCGCACGATGATTGTGCAGAGAGAGAGACAGAGATAGAGCTTGATAAGCTGCAGTGACAGAACACTGCCATTAATGTGTTCTCCCACCCTTCCGGTGCAAGCCTGACAATTTCTGTGTCTGAAACCAACAAACCCACCTTCAGCTAAGACTGACTAGGTCTGTGGAGATTATATTATATTCTTTACACAATTTCATCTGTTACCTGACCTTGATGTGGTGTACTGAGAGAGCATACTAAGCCTAACAAATATTTTTTGCATTGTTTTCTACTTTCATCTCCCAAATGATGTTCCTTTGCATTAATCATGTAATATTTCCAGGAAACAATTAAACAATTTTTAAGTCTTTTTGTAGACTTTGTAGCAGTACATAGGGATTGTCCTCCAAGACAGAATAGGCATGTTTATTCAAATGCCGAATACAACCTACAACTTTTACGTTTTCCTGACTAGGATGTGAATTATGAAATATTATGAAATATGTGTCTGTTAGGAGCTGAAGGTGAAAGTAGTGTGGCCACAAAAGCTTGTACAGAGAAGTATGAGAGTTTGATTGATGGACGAATGGATGGGTAGACAAAGTGTGTGATAGTGTTTATTTTTTTTAAATTATTGGCCATGACCATGAATGCACACTAACTCTAACCAAGAACTTTATGTAACCTAATCTACCACAACCTTAGCCATAGTGGTGGCAAATCAACAAATGGTATGAATTGTTATGATTTTGGAAGGTACTGATAATGATACACCTTTTAAAACATGTTACATTGTTTACTTTGTATGTATGTACTTGTTTTAGTAGTGTGTGTTTTGGAGAGACTGATGTTAGTGTTGATGGGAATGTTTTAGGGTTGGACTAGCAAAAAGAGGCTGAGAATACCGGTCTCTGTTGCGTGTATATGTACATGAGTCTGTGTCTGTCAGAGATGCTCACAAGTCTCTAAGCTAGAGTCCAAGTCAAGTCTCATGTCACTTGTGGTGATAATGAGTGTCGTATCACATGCTACGTTCCATCCAGGCATCTAATAACACTGCATAGCTATAAGGAATTCTGTCACTGTAACCTGTTTTTCACTTACAGAGCACAACCGTGTAATGTGGAATGCAGTTAATGACAGTTTTTGAACTACTGTCAACACATCCCTCAGACCCACACCATTGTAAGGTTATGTCTAAATAAAACTGTAACATTACATGATCACAGATAACCTTGTAATCAGTTTGCATCCAACGATAATAATTAACGGCAGCCAATAGAAATGTTTCTGTTAATCGACTACCACATGTTTGGCAAAAAAAACAAACACTCATACATTTCATAACATCTAGCGAAACAACAGTCAGAGTTTACCTCAAGGAGGTCATAGCTTAAGCAAGAAGCAAGCTAACGTTAGATGGCCAATGCTGATCTAAACATGTTGACTAACCTCAGGTTACTAACTTATATTGCATTCAGCGCTTCTTTTGTTTAGGCCTTTTTGAATATGATGAATAATGGTTGGCACAGCAGCTGCCGGTGCGGTTAACATGTTTGTTGTCCTTTCTCACATGTGACTGTGCGCCACAGACATAGTATGTGTTACGTAGGTAGGTTAAATCTAACACGGGAAGTGGAATAACAGCAAGCTCATCAGACGTTTCCCAAAAATAAACATTATTTACGAATTCCGCACCTCGAGTCCGAGTCAAGTCTGAAGTCAAGTTGAATCTGAAGTCACGGTGAGTGTGAATTAAGTGCGACTCGAGGCCGAGTCTCAAACTTAAGTATTTGTGAACACTTTTCAGAACTATGGCTTGGGGCTGGTAAAGCCGTTAGGGCTCGGTCTGAAAGCCAATCAATCAATCTCACACCTAAGTAGGGGAGCTGGATAGTCAATCTTCATAATACAGCTAGCCTACCTTGCCCACTCCAATAATCGCTCCAATCACTCAGACACTTCTGAACTCCTAAAATCTGACCTCCAAAACCCCCACTGCAACTGGAGCGTTTGCTCATTTGCTTGTTCTTGTTGTCCGGTGCTACCTTTTAAAGATGGTGCTGCAGTTCAGAGAACAAACACAAATTTACTATGGCAGAATTAGCATGCTCTGCATTAAACTGCATGATGACATGAAGGAAATTTAAAGAAACAATCCACAGTAATAACAACTTGAAGTCCATCTGAAGTCAAGGTGCATGGTATTTTACTGCTACAGCATATGTGCATGTCCTGTGTTCTCTTTTGAGAAAAAAAATGCACAGAGAGGGAGAAATGTGTTTTTAATAATGTAGTTTCACAAAGGTCTGTGCATCATAAGGCAATTGTTTCTCTCTATGTAAACAGATCATTTCTTTGTAAATAGCTAATCAGAGCATTTTAACTTTAAGGTTATGTGCATAAAGCTGTAAAGTAAGTGCTCTGCCATTGGCTGGTGGTACTGACTAACAGTTCCTCTTAAATCTTTTTATGTTATGTTTAAAACAAATTTTGTACTTGATTATAGTATTTTAACACCATAGTCATAAGGAATAACAGTGAACAATGTGTCCTAGCTTAACATCATGAAGCAGTGAGAATGAACAACGAAGAATGCAGGAGTGTGTGGAGAGCTCTGAAGCATTGCTACTAACAGGATTACTTAAATACACCTCATCATCACACCTCTAGCCACTGATGACTGCAATCACACCCAACCAGTGACCCAGTTAGAACTATTTAGACCAAAGATATAAAACCGCTCTCTCTCTCTCTTTTATATATGTGACTATAATTCTGATCCAGAATCTTCTGTTACCTTCCACTCATTGGTTTCTTTCATTTCATTTCTTCACAGTTCTTTTTTTCCAGTGTGTTGCATAGTCTGTGCTACTGTATTGATTTACATTGCCATTGTCACACCTGGGGGGTTTGGAGCTTCACCATATGTGAATTTTATCACAGAGATGATGTTTGCTTCTGCTCTATTTAACCACAGTGTTTTTGTATTGCCCCAACACATGTATACACAGATAACCATAAAGTCTGTAAATATTAGGACAGCTTTGGCTCTGCACTCTAGCACACTGCATGTGAAGAGACACGTTCCTGCCTTCATCAGGAGAGCTGAGGATGAGCAGGTAAACAGTTTTAGGTTCATGTGAATCAGTAAAACAGAGAACCTGACGTGGTCATGTCACATCATGCTGGGGACGGCTGTATTTCTTAAGAAAACTTAAGAAGGCTAAACTCGTGCAGCTGACTCTCACCATGCAGTCCTTGGGTTACTAATAAAAAGATCTTATCCACAAGTCGTGATAAGAATTTACCAATATCTTGATTGATGTTTTTGCCAAATGAGCTAGAACTCTTCACACACACAAAAAAAAAAAATCTCTCAGGACTTAATATATTAGCCCAAGCACGCCTTCTGCTGGCATTATGTGGTTTGACCCTTTAGTGACAATATATTCTATATGGGTTACACATATCAGCAGGGTGAAGAAGTCTCTCCTTCTCTCTGCACTGTACCTCTTTTTCTTCCTTCTCACCCCCACGCCCATCACCCTCTGTGTCCAGGAAATAATTACCTCTCTAAATAATTTATTTTCCAGTACAGCAACTGAAAGACTGAAGAAATCATGCGCTCCTTACTGGAAATTAAGTTTGCTTATCCAATAACTTGATGGTAAACTGGAAATTCTGTTGGTGATAAACAAATATTGCAGACGTGAAGTGATGTTTTGTGTGAGGGTAACATCGAAGATGACTTAATGTCAGACTTAATGTCAGAACCAGTGGAATCACTGCCCTTAGATCAGCTCTCCTGCACTCTTTACTCTCCTCTGCATCTCTTTCCATTGCCCCACAGTTCCTGTTCTGTTCAGCTTAGAGTTTGATGTATTTTTCAGCTTTTTTAGTCCTAGGTCTTATAACAGTTGTATTATTAAAAAACATCAATATAATCTCAAGCTGTGATAACAAAAAGGTTTTGAGGGTCTTTTAACCATCACTAGCTACAAATGTAAAATGTCCAAATGTATTTACCATGTCAAACATTATTTTTAAAACATACATTCTGATTTCTTCCTCAGCAGCAAGTCAGCCAAACTAAATAACTGCGGCTGTGATTATTTTCTATCAATGAATCTGTCCATTAATTTTTTGATTAATCAGTTAATCATATAAGCTATACAATGACAGTGGTGAAAAAATGTCCATCAGTTTCCAAAGGACAAGGTAATGTCCTAACAAGTGTCCATGACCCAAAGAAATACAATTCTTTTGCACTTTTGTAACGCTTTGGTTATGGAAACTAGAACCAGCATATATTGGACGTTTCTCTTTTTTGCTTAGACGATTAATTAATTATTGAAATGATTAATTATTGAATGATTTGATTGATCAGCTATTCATTTCAGCAAACATTCAAAACAACCCAAATGACAGTTCGATCTTCGATCTGATGCCATATAAGCCGATTAAGTGGTTGAAAAGACTAGAAAGGTGCTATACAAATACAGAGCATTGACATTGTCAAAGCGCTTTTACACTACTTCTGCATTCACCATTCACTCACTGAGCCTAAGTGCTCAAACAGAAACTAACATTCACACACATTCATACACTGGCGGAACAGCCGCCAGGGGCAATTCGAGCCGGGAATTGAACCGCCAACCTTCCAATTAACGGCCAACCCGCTCTACCTCCTGAGCCACGGTCGAATGTTTGCCATAAGCAGGGATTTGTGAAGGTGAATCTTCAGTTAAGAAAATTTCGTCGAAGCACCATTCCTTAACACAAGAATGAAATTAATTGGTTAGTGAACTTCACCGACTACTTGGTTAAGGTGAGGGATTACTGTGGGCACAGTCAAAAGATAAATTTGACCTGATTGAAACATCCATCTACCCAGATCTCCTCTCTGTAAGTTCTGAGGTTCTATATTGACATCATAGTAGTCACACCATGGCTTCTGCCGGGCAAGAGTCATAATTCATACGGCAGCTTGAGGTTGTTATACTTCTTTTTAACAGCTTAATATAGGACTACAAGGTCCCAAAAATATGTATTTGAAGGTTTTTCTGCTGAAAATAACAGATGATGCATTCTAGTATGCCTACAGTATATTCCCCTCTGTCACAGACCTGTTCTAGATGGGCTGTTTCTGTGCCCTTTATTACCAATGAGCTTCTGCTCGCCACGCCTGTCTTCTGAACTATTTGTGGCTTTCCGGCCGTGACTCCTTCATACCATGGTTACAGTGAGCATCATAAGCGAAGGTAGTGTGGGTGCATGGGGGGCGGCCAACCTAGGGCCCCCAGCGGGGTGGGGTGGGGTGGGGGTGGGGGGGGCTATGTAGGTTGTGAAGGTTATGTCAGGTGATTGTAGACATGGGCCACACAAGAAAGTTGAATGCAGTTAACATCTAACATCGAAAAAAAAAAGTTCAGCTCTTCTTATCAAATAAAACTTATCAAGTAACTTTTTTGGTTTCAATAAACCACAACAAGAGTGATAATTACCAACAAAAACACTATATTTTAAGCAGACATGTTTAAAAAAAACAGCAGCAATCATACAGTAACATTTGTATGATTGCATTTGTAAGGAGGAAACTTACCTACCTTACTTACCTTTTCCAGTTTGAAGAAAAACGCTCCACTCACATACACACTGCTGCAGAAAGCTCAAGGTTCCCGGCTAGAGTAATTCCCAGAACAAACTGGCTATTCCTATGTTGGGAGAACTGACAATGGGGGCACAGCTATTCCACTGATAGGAATGTCTTAAACCTTCGGGACTGGATATCACACACTTGCTGGGACACAGTACACAACTCAAACATCACATACTATGTGTTTTTTGATCTTATCAATTACTGAAGATGAAATGGGTTACACAGAACATTTGACATTCGAGTTCAGTTCAGCTTATATTGCAGTAATGTTCTGCAAAAAGCAAAAACATGACATCCAACCTGCTACTCATTAATTAATAGGCTTTACATAGTATATACATATGCACTGAAAACAAAGTTAATCCACTGGGTACACATATATTCTGTTACCTTCACCAAATTCATGTTACCAGAGATAAACCAAGCTTCACTGTTTGGAAGTAACGACCCTGTTTAGTACTGTTTACTTCTATGCTTAGCACATCCCACTTCCGTAGAAAATGAGTTGCCTTTACTGAATCTTATTTTATTTTGTGTGGGCTGAATGTATTGAGCTATATTATGGATGTTTTTTGAGTTTCCACTGCGATAACAGATGAATTTAAGCAAGGGCATCACTTTGTGTTGAAAGTGGTGGGGACATAAGGGATTGGATTAGGGGTGTGATGATACACTTGGCTCATGAGACATGACGACGCACGAGAACAAGACGAGAAGATTTTTAACACTATTTTGAAGAAATTGGAAATGCAAAAATATGAGCGGGTGGGGGGGTCTGGGGGTCTGGGGGTCCTCCACTGGAAAAGTATTAAACACTTGGAGATATTTTTTGCTCTAATTTATGGTGGAAATTTCTTTATTTGTATGAAGGGAAACAAAACAAAAAATAGCTGGCAGGTGACAGTGTATAATTATAAAAATATAACAGAATATAATGCTGTAATCAGGAGCTTACTTTTTCAAAGCTAAAGTTACTTTTTTTTGGACAATGCACATTTGTTTCTTCTACATTTTAATTGAATTACATGTTCTGTTATTGTGCAAATTAACCTTTATCAAAGCATTTTCATTTGTTAGTTAACATTTCTTGGTGGAAGCTATTTTTCAGAATATTTTAACAAATGCTTTCAAAAAGTGATGGGGACAAAATCATGACATGTCCCCAGCGTCCCCAGTGTAAATGACACCTATGTATTGAAGAGATGACAGTGCTTGACAGTCTCATTAGTTCATCCTCTGTCTAAATAAATCAGGTTGAGACAAACAATGAAGAACGCCCGCTTTAGTCAACAGTGCAATTAAACAGAAGGAAACGCTGCCAAAGCAAAACAGAACTGATGACTCTTTATTTTCTTCACTCCCCAGTAATTGAATAAGGGACTGTCTTAATACCACAAATCAGATCACCTCCAGTATAACTATGGCTCCTCTCTGAAGGATCAGAGGAGGGTTGAGCATTTTGATTGTCTTGATTGTAACTTATGATGATGAGATGGTATAAATGACAATGTATTCTCTCCTTTTATAAATGTTTTTATCTGAGGAAAGTGTCACTCTGCTTTCTAAATCATTTGCTGCCAGCACACTTCCCCACTCCATTCTTCCCGTTCTGTCCCCCTATTTCTACATCTCCCTACTCATTCACTTGTTCTTTTCTCTTCATTCCTTATTCACCCACGACGCTGAATTTAGCTTCCGATTCTGCAGTTAAGGGGAAAGTTAAGTGAAAGTTAACTTACGTTTCTGAGCAACTGGTTCTTCGTTTTTTGCACCTCTTACTGCTGTGAAAGCTGTTATGCATTTTAGGCAAAGCCTTAACACTGTCTGAAACACTTTTTGAGAAAAACTAAATTTTGTAACAGAAATACAAAAAACGGCAAAACAACTTAACATTTATCTTTTCCCACTATTTTCATCTCAGAGTGAACCATAGTGCTTTGCATGCATGTGCAAATTCTTATTTCTTTTTTAATTTAAAAGAATTGTATAAATACAGGATGTCCCTGACTAAGGTTTTACATAGTCGAATCAGAATTGTCAAGTCTTGCCTATAGTCCCTGCGGGTCTATTTAAAAATGATATATTGTATTCTTTGTGTGGTTCATCAATGGTGAGAAATGATTTGAATATTCTGCGAGGGGCAGAAAACTTGGCACAACACCAGCGATGCTGGTGCTTCTTCTCTTCAGCAAGTGTTCCTCTGCTGCCACTACAAACAGTTACATATGCCTACACATGCGCAGCTACCCCCACTAGCTTAAGGTTTAGGGTTACAATATTGGATTTATTCATGCACTTTAATGAACTCATGAAATCAGGTTAAAGTTATATCTAGTGACAATCTGGATACAAGACACATTTTTACAGGTAGTGTATTTGAAAGAACACCACATGTATCAATTACCACATTGTGTGCAAGCAGAATGACCACCTGTGGTTTTGAACCACCTTAATATCCCCCAAGGAGATGAGTTAGGCTACGTTCAGACTGCAGGCCTTAATGCTCAATTCCATCCATCCATCCAACCAAATTCAACCGCTTATCCTGCGTACACGGTCACGGGGGCCTGGAGCCAATCCCAGCTGACATCGGGCGAAAGGCAGGGTACACCCTGGACAGGTTGCCAGTCCATCACAGGGCCACACATAGACAAACAACCACTCACGCTCACACCTAACAACAATTTAGGGTCACCAATCAACCTAGTCCGTATGTCTTTGGAAGCTGGGAGGAAGCTGTGATACAGAAGTGTTACAGTTATTATTATTTTCTGAATTTTCATCGGCCACATGAATTTTGTTTCCCTTCATATAAAAAGACATTTCCACCATAAACTGGTTCAGAAAATGTTTCCAGGATGTAGGAAATTAAGAGTATGGAGTATCTTGTCTGGTTCTTGTGACTTCAATATTGTGCAGATTTTTGTCACCCCCCCTAATATGTGCCCTTGTCAATTCCGACAAGATCCGATTTTTTTTTTGACAGTTAACATTATTGCTTAAATGTGGCCCAACCATACTCCAATGTGAACTGTCCGCAGCCTGAAAGTGACCTGCATGCACAGATGAATAATATAACGTCACACGCAGTGCAGCGCACTGTTATACAGAAGTAAACAAGGAGCACCAAAGGTTAGCTCATACTTGCTAACCCTCCCAATTTTCTCCAGTTTTTTCATTGTCCTCTCACGGGTCACATTTCTCTGGAAATGTGTGTATCCATTAGTAATTTCTTGTCTGCGTACAGTTATATATATATATATATATATATATATATATATAGGTCTGGAGTACAATGTGGCATCTTTCCTTTAACGCTCGTCTCATCCGGCTGAGGACTGAAATTATTCTGTTTCCAGGCAAAAGACGCACCGCAAAAAAAAAAGTTACTGGATTTCTGTGTTGTGCATGAAAGCAGGCTGCTGTAACCTGACTGTTTTAACAGATGCTATAATGTTTATTGTAACCTGGAGATGTTTCTACATGTCATAATGTTGACAGACATGTTTCTGGATTGTAAAAATATGATCTGTAGCCGGTGTGTATTGGTGCCAACAGCTGGTCTGCTGCTCTGACAGAGATCACAGTGACAGGCTCAAACAGTGGACAGATGATGCCGCTGTGCAACATGTCATATTTAATTGATGTTGCTTTAAAATGACAGCTCCGAGGCAAGGGCATCTCATTTTGTTAAATTAAGGTGACCGGATTTCTGAAATGAAAACCGGGGACATTTTTGGTTTGGTGGTCAGTATGTCACTAAAAATATATTATATATATATGAAAAAAAAGGGGAACAATTTTGATTTTATAATCTGTCAAATATAACTTCTGAATGAAATCAAGTTTGAGGCAGAAACTACCTTTCAGTCAATAAGTAGAGGCTGCAATCGGATAATTGCAAAAGAGATCATGTCTTTATTTTATATATAACTCAGCAGTAAGTCATGTTAATTATAGGCTACATTCCGTTTTCCAAATATAAACAAGGATATTAGACATCCCAAACACATTCTATCGTCAACAACAGGCTTCTGTTATTGCCTATAATCATGTAAGTGTCATTCCCAGTTACGCTATAAACTGCGGACACTTATTTGGCCGCAATTGTGATTACACCGTTAAAAGAAACGTTAAAGTATCACAAAGACATACCTTTGCTATTATCATGGACATAAAGTGATGTTTATTTGCATGTTATGTCTGTTTGATCCAGATAAAAGCAGCTATACATATAAAGAGAATGCGCAATACAGGTTTAACATGCTGTCAGGGTTGTGTGTGTGGTGAGCAGGTAGTAGGACCCAATTGCAGGACATGGAGAGGAGCAGGTTAAGTTCAGTGGTTTAATAAACAAAAAGCGAGCACACTTACAATATAGCGGCTCAGTCCAAAGAATCCAAAAGAAGTAAACAACCCAAAACAAGCAGGGTAATCCAACAGAAAAATCCAGAACAGGTGACAATCCAAAATCCAAAAGACTGACGTGGAACAAGCAAAACAAGGTGAGCAGATGAACAGACGAGTTAAGACACACTGTGGCACACACACAAAAAAAAGGCAATAACCCAACAAAGACAAGACAGAAACACCAGGTATATATACACAGGGACTAACGAGCAGGGCGGGAGCAACACAGGTGCCAGACTAACGAGACACAGGCAGGCAGGGAGAGAGCAGAGGGGAGAACAGAGAGACAGCCAGGCAGATTACTGAGGGGAAAAAAGACAAAACACTTGACAGGCAGACATGGGACGGAACACATGTAACAAAATACCAAACAAGGATCTAACTTAAGACAATAACAGAAAGCCATGTAAACAGACAAACACTGACCAACTATAACACAGGGAACATAACAGACAAAACCTGAACAAGAACACAGAACTAGGACACAGAGTACCGAGCAGACTAAACTCAAAAGATGCAGAGAAAGAACTAGAAGCAAATACAACGACATGAACTAAAGCACAGGACTGGGAACAAAGACTCCAAAAAGACAGACAGAGACGGACATGAGAGCAACACAAAACACAACAGACTATAAACAGATGCTGGACACAGGACAGAACCCAAAACACTATAGGACAGATACTGTACAGATCAAAACAACAATACTGAAGAACAAGGAACAGGAGTAATACTGATATAAACACTCGACTGGGAACAAAGACATGGAACAAAAACATAGACTAACAGATACCTAACTGATGAATGAATAAACTCAAAACTAGACAGAACAGATGACATGCAGAAACAAAACCAAACCCTCAGAATAAAAACCCAAAACATAGCACTCAGGACAGGATCGTGACACATGCTGCACTCGCAGATCACTTTTCAGCACAACACCTGCTCTGCTGTCCAGTCTTCCTGGCCACGTAAAATCTGATTTCAGGTCTGTTAATACCTTGTACAGTCTATGTAGTATGATTACGACTCCTCTCTCCTCGCATCTCCTCCTCGACTCCTTAAGCTTGCGTCACAGGGGTGCAGGACGAAGACACATTGTGAGGAGTCGAGGATCAAAATCGAAGAGGCACAAATTTGGGAAATGAGAAAGGCCCAAACACATACCACTTGAACCCTGCAGGTAGCCTGATCCACGGCGGCCTAGCATTAGCGTGCGCTACCATTTTTGTAGTTCAGGAGAGAGAGTGTCAGCCATCTTGATTCTGAAATCTGCTGGCCTAGAGGGCATTCTGAACCTTATCTGCAGACGATCCACATGTGTCTCTCATCCGCCCCCTTTCAGTCTCTCCTCCGTCCTTTGTCTCTGTTCAACATGCGTACACACTAGGGATGGGGATCGTTCATTTTTATTGATATTGATACCCTTATTGAGACTGCTTAACAATCTGATGCTTTATCGATACCACTATCGATACTTTACTATTATTTAGTGATGGTTATTTGGTAAGACCAGACCCAACGGACGAGGTAGGCCTGCGCGGGATGATGAAAATATTCAATGAGCTGATAACATTATATATTGACTTGACATATCACTTGTGAAAAATAAACTATTATATTGAAGTGTACATATTAGCTGCCTGGTTGTTTGTAATTTTTAAATTTAAAAATCCAGCTAAATGTTGTTTCTAGAGCAGCAACATTAATTTACAAAGTAACTCAACTAACTTTTTCTGACATCAGTAACGTGTAGAAAGAATAGCATCAGTCTGTATCAGTCCCTCCTCCTCTCTTGCTGGGTGCAGTTAACGTTACCAGGTAGAAGGAGTTTAGAAGAAGCTGGTTTGTCTCAGCCAGCAGCTGAGTTTTTAAGACTACAGACCAGTCTGTGCTCCAGACAGGCAGCTTTCTATTTAGCTTATTATTAACATTTGGCTAATGCCAATCCTGAATAAATCATACAGGATGAGATACTGAGGACAGAGATGATTAAATTAACCATTTCTACATGTTTAAAGTTACCTTACAGACAGGTGTACTGATAAAGTATTGTCTTTTTACTTTCGAAGGTTTTATTGCACGTACTTACAGTAACGAACGTAGCTTTCATTAACTAATGTTACAGTAGTTTGGAGCTAACTTAACCCTCACTGTATTCCACTGCGACGGCGTGGCCTCTCGCTCTGCTGCCGCTGTGTGTGTGTGTGTGTGTGTGTGAGTGTGTGTGTGTAGGAGCTGACAGAGACTGCAGCCTGATGACGTTCTAATCCATTGCGTTTCAAATTAAATCAGATTTGACGCTAACGTTACATCATAGGACCCACAAGTCTTGATAGCAGTATCGATAAGCTCGAACCTTATTGATTTTCGGGTTTTGAGAAATTTTGACACCAGGTCCTTTTCGATCCCCATCCCTAGTACACACACACACACACACACAGGTTTGTTGCATGTTTTGTATACTTTGTTTTTTATGCTATTTGACACTCAGCAGCCACATACTTCCCATCAGTATGGTCAAATCAATAGTGATGATACATCAAATTGTACGTAATAGGTTCAGACCTAACACATTCTCACTGCCAACTCATATCACACAACATATCAACAGGGTTGCACGATGAGATGCAGTTTGTAATTCCCTTTTGCTACCAAGTAAACAATATATAATTGAGGACTTGAGGTGTTGAGGATGAATTTTAGGGGGAAGAAGCTGCTCTGTAGTCTGGTGGTGCGACAGCAAAAACTTCTGTATCTCTTGCCAGATGGCAGCATGGTGAACAGCGTACTGTCTTTTAGTATCCATTGGGCGCTGCAGGCACCTCACCTCAAGGATTTCACTGACACTCAGTAGTAGATGGGTACCAATGATCTCATGAGTGGTTTTGCGATTTGCAAATTAAAGGTATGAAATAGTGTTAAAGGATATCAGAAGATTAAATAAATGGAAAGCCTAAAACTGAGCTAAAGTCAGGCCTACATGTTTTTGACAGTGGGGGAAACCAGAACACCCAGAGGAACATAGATACGGGGAGAACATGCAAACTTCACAAGCCTAGGGTGACCAGGGTTCAAACCCAGAACCTTCTTGCTGTGAGGCCACAATGCAATCCACTGGGCCACCCTGTATTGTGGGAGAGAATCCTTTGATTATTTGGTATGTTTAGATTTTACTTGACATTCAAAGTCAGGTGAATTAAAGAAAGAGTCTTTAGATTCTAAAAACTAGAAACTATTTGGATTCAAATAGTTTGTCTTCCGATCCTGTCGTTGCCCACTGCCACTCATTACAGTCACCTTACTTCCTTCTTTGCTCCTCATAGACAACGGTCTGAATTTCTCTTGTCACTAGAAGGCTTTGTCTCTGAAACGTTAATATGTCCTTTATTATTTGCTGAAATGAGTGATGATGTGTGTATGACACACTGTGTGTGTCAGTGCTTGTACTTGTGTGTGCACAGAGCTGGACCATCCTGTACGCTCATGTCAAGATGGAAAGCAATGGTTTGTCATTGACTATTAAAATGTTGAGTAGCTGTGTAGACTGGGCAAAGTGGATGCACATCTCTCAGTAGATAATCATCAAGCATTGAGCCAAGTCAGGAAACCTTGCGGAGCCAGTTTGAATGGCCAGGTGAAGCAAGTATTGTTATCTATAATTAATAATTTAGAGGGGCTATGCTTATGTTTGTCAGTGGAGTAGATTCTGGATCATCAGACAGCACAAACACAGACTTCAGCACAGATGCACAGATGATCCACACTCATCCTCAACCAGTACTAGTACTGACTCTGTGCAGACATCTTTACCAGATGAAGTACAGGCAGCCTCAGCCAGCACGAGCACAGCCAGAGATGTACAGCCAGCATCAGACAGAAGCAGCTCAGACTCTAATGGAACAGTTGTCGCTCCACCAAGTGACCCAGCAGATCGGCCCCCAGTCTTAACAGATTTTATGAGGCCTGAGTTAGTGTGCAGAGGTCCATTCATACCAGCACTGGATTTTTCTAGAATACCTGCAGGTATTGACATCACAAATCATTAAGTGGAACTTTTGTTTCTCCTTTGTGGTGAGAGTAATTACACAGCACTCTTTATGCATAGTTATGATATATGCCTACAGGTGAGCCCATCCAAATAATTCCAAAAACACAGAGATGAATTCAGTTATACAATAAGCCTGTCACTTAATTATTTTGACTGTAATCCTTCCTCTGAACGTAGATTTTTTTTTTTTTTACCTGGAGCATCAGAAACCTTTCCTGGATGCTTCTTAGGTTTTTACGCAACAAGCTCCGCCAATCTACTTCTCCATCACATCGGTGGTTGCTCGAGAGAGGTAAAGAGCAGGTAAAGAGAGAGTTTCATCATCTCAATTTGGGTTTCCGCTGCCTCTATCGGTCAACCTTTTAATTCAGATCTATGTATTTTTAATAGCCAACACTTTCCATTCCCTACCACTTTCCTGTGGTAACCTTTTCTTGTTCTCTTCTCTCAGCTGCCCCCCCCCCATACCCATACCCCTCTCTTTTTATGTTGCCCACTCCTTGTCATCATCATCATTGTTGAAATAGCCCTTTAGTTTCTCTCTGCGCTCTGAGGAAATGGCCAGGAGCTTACACTCACTTGCATCATGGCAGCACATTTACTCCATTTCTCACCAAGCATTTATTTTTCCTTTTTCTTGTATTCAGAAACAAAGTCAAGCTTTCTTCTACACAGCACATACTGGTGAGAAAATTTAGTCCGGGTGTATGTGTTGCTTAGTGTATAAATGTGTGTGCACAAAGTGTCTGCAGAGGGGGATCGTGTGGGTGGGTAGTTGTGAGCGTGTGTGTAAGTGACTTTAGCTTCCTCATTAGGAATAGTTGTCTTGGTTGTGTTTGATAAGAGACAGAAACTGCGGAAAGTGATAGAGGGAGGTGAAAGGGAGAAGCTGACTTAAAGAGGAGAAAGTGTGTGTGTGTGTGTGTGTGTGTGTGTGGGGGGGGGGCTGTCACTTTAAATTTAAGAGGCAGAGTCACGCCACAGCGTGCTAACGGACAAACAATCCATCCTTATTTACCCTGCTCAATGCCAATCCCATTGGATTGGAGAAAATTGGATTCCCACATCAGGGGAGAATTCTTTTCTATTTGAAGGACCCCATTAAAAGTATTTTTCTGTCTGCCTCTGTTTTACTCTACTTTGCTCTCCATCCTTCCCTCTCTGGAAGTTTTTGAGTTGAGGTAGAACTGTCACATATAAACAAACCTCCACACACACACACACACACACACACACACACACACACACACACACACACACACACACACACACGTGTACAGGTATGGGTGGTTTGTAAGGACTTTTTTCCCATATTAGTTCCAAGCCCAGTTCATAGGAACCCACCTTTTCCTTTGTCATAGAGAGACTTGGGTTATATTAAACTGCTCCTTTGAATATTGGGAAAAAATCTCACTATTCAGAAAGAAATTACTGTGAAAGAATCCAGAGATATGAAGACCTAATGATGATTTATGAAGACCTCCCGTGTTTAGCTGGACTTTATCAGAATCGGAAGGAGATTTATTGCCAAGTACTATTTTACAACTACAAGGAATTTGCTTTGGTGATAAGGTGCTACACGTACACAAACAAATACAGTTGACATCAATAAATGTAGAAATACATAAATATGGAACAAACAAATGCAAGTTATATAAGAATAATGAAAGAGTAGATACAAATAATACAACTATTTGCAGAGAAAGAACAATGTGACAGATATTTTCATATGCATTACTCCAGTTTGTGTTGAGCAGACGTATTTCAACAGAAGAGAATATTTTGTTCTTAAATATATAAATTGCCAAAATATAAAAATAGACAACAACAACAATTAAAATATGAGCAATGAGCCAGGTTTGTGCATGATATGAAATGAAATAATGTTTACATGTGAGATATGAGAGTCAGTCAGTGGGGGTCCTGTTTCTCCACAGGATTGTCAAAATGACCCTCTTTCAGAAGAATACAGTTCCCTCTCCAGCTTCTCCCACTCGATGTAGCAGGAGACAGAGGTCTGCATTACGCCGCTGAATGGAGGAGCCTGGCGTTTGAACTGTTGCGCATAGCTCCTCTACAGGGTAATGTCTTAGGACTGCATAGTCTCACCCATGCTCTGTAATGCTCTGTGAGTGGTAGTGCATCAGATCCATGATGGAAAAGGCTACGATGTGGCTAAAGCTAATACCAAAAAGGCTGATTCTCTTCTACCTTCCCCCCATGGATCAGTCGTGGGGAGCAGTGGAGAGAGCTTGTGGCCAGGGACTAGCCGAGGCTGTCTGCGCTCTTTACTTTCATAAAAATAACTCCATGTTGACAGAGTACCTACCTGTGAGACTGAATGTCGATGGTGGGCTAGTAAGTCCGGCTACTGGCCCGTCACTTAAAACCCCATAACCAGCAGCCCCCCGTGTAACTAGCGTTTCGGTCACAGGAATTACACTCACCATACCAAAATGATGTAGCCCTTAGCCGCACTGTTCCGCCTGCCTGGGCAGTGCACAGTGCAGAGCAGCACCCCTACTTTGGTCTCCCAGATTAAGTAACCCCCAATGTTACATGAGAATGCTTCTGAAAAGGACGACGGCCAGACGACACTCTGACCCCGGCTCTCCTCGAAACAGCAGTCTGCCACCTCGTACACTGTGGACAGACGCAGCTCTGACATAGGATCTCTTCGTAACAGCGGTGTACCACCTAAAACACTTCTGCCAGAGGGCACTCTGACTTAGGCTCGCAAATAAAGCAGGAACACCAATTCAGATTCAAATGTGACTTATTTACATCATGGCAGGGCCGCCACTTAACATGCAGCGTGCCAGCTCTTAATGCCGAGGACAAAAGCTTAATACTCCTGCAGCTCACCAATTGGTGCCTATCAGCACTGCCTGCACCACTGAACTGCCGGTCGGGCCAGGTCGGGTTTTTTCACATCTGGTTTTCATTATTTCGTTCATTTTCTTAAATGATAATAACCTTGCGTCACATACAGGTGAAACTCAAAAAATGAGCATATTGTGTAAAAGTTAATTTATTTCAGTAATTCAACTTAAAAGGTGAAACTAGTATATTATATAGACTCATTACATGCAAAGTGAGATATTTCAAGCCTTTATTTGATATAATTTAGATGATTATGGCGTACAGCTTATGAAAACCCCAAATTCAAAATCTTTTTGAAAAGGATTTTAAATACAGAAATGGCAGCCCTCTGAAAAGTATAATCATGCATATGTACTCAGTACTTGGTTTGGGCCCCTTTTGCATGAATTACTGCCTCACTGTGGCGTGGCATGGATGCTATCAGCCTGTGGATGCTTCAATAGCGGCCTTCAGCTCTTCTGCATTGTTCGGTCTCATGTCTTTCATCTTTCTCTTGGCAATGCCCCGTAGATTCTCTATGGGGTTCAGGTCAGGCCAGTTTGCTGGCCAATCAAGCACAGTAATCCCATGGTCATTGAACCAGGTTTGGTACTTTTGGCAGTGTGGGCAGGTGCCAAGTCCTGCTGGAAAATGAAGTCAGCATCTCCATAAAGCTCGTCTTGTCCTGGTAGACGGCTGCGCTGACTTAATAAAGCACAGTGGACCAACACCAGCAGATGACATGGCTCCCCAAACCAACACAGACTGTGGAAACTTCACACTGGACTTCAAGCATCTTGGATTGTGTTCCTCTCCATTCTTCCTCCAGACTCTGAGACCTTGGTTTCCAAATGAGATGCAAAATTTAATAGGGTGGTGATGGCGCAATGGATAAGACGCCTGCCTTTGGTGTGAGAGACCTGGGTTCAATCATATATAGCAATTGTAAGTCGCTTTGGATAAAAGCGTCAGCTAAATGAATAAATGTAAATGTAAAATTTGCTCTCATTAGAAAAGAGGACTAGACGCTTCTGACGGTGTTTGTTGTTCAGGAGCGGCTTGACAAGAGGACAAGCCTCAGTCCTTGTGAAGTTCCCCCAAACATTTGAATGGCCTTTTTCTTACAATCCTCTCCAGGCTACGGCCATCCCTGCTGCCTGTGCACCTTTTTCTTCCACACTTTTCCCTTCCACATAACTTTCTATTAATGTGCCTTGATACAGCACTTTGAGAACATCCAACTTCTTTTGCAATAACCTTTTGAGGCTTTCCCTCCTCGTGGAGGGTGTAAATGATGGTTTTCTGCACAACTGTCAGGTCAGCAGTCTTCCCCATGATTGTGAATTCCACTGAACCAGACTGAGAGACCAATTAAAGGCTCAGGAACCCTTTGCACATGTTTTGGATTAATTAGCAGATTAGAGTGTGACACTTTGAGCCTACAATACTGAACCTTTTCACAATATTTAAGCCATAATCATCGAAATTATATCAAATAAAGGCTTGAAATATCTCACTTTACACGTAATGAGTCTATCTAATATTAGTTTCACCTTTTAAGTTGCATCACTGAAATAAATGAACTTTTGCACGATATGCTAATTTTTCGAGTTTTATCTGTACAGGTGAAACCAAAGCATATTCATGTTCATTGAGCTAAGGTGTGTAGACAAGCCCTGTGGTAGCCTTCTTATGCACAAGACTGTCATCTAGGTCAAATGACCGCATTCATATTAGCAATTGCTAAGAAAACAACATTTATGAGGAAGTCTTCTAGTGGCCGTAGGATGATAATGAGCAAAGGAGGAAGTCAGGTGGCTTTATTAGAGAGAGAGGAGGTAGGGAAGATGAAAACTTGGGAACTTACTATCATCAGTCAGCAGTGTTTTCTTTTTTTACCACAATTGTTGCCTAACTGTAAAAAAGTAGGTATTATTGTAAGCATGATGACAGAGGTCCTCTAATCTTAACAAATTTGTAATTTTAAACTAAAAAAAGATTGTTGATCTTTTGATCAACAAAAAGGCCATTTCACAAAGACAGGTAGACCCAACGTAGGTCCTTGCTTTCAGTGCACAGGATGACTGAAGAGGAAAAGGGTCACTGTCTTTTGGCTTTGCTTCCAGTTCAATGCCATTCTGAAGGTCCAGGATCTCCATGTCAACTCCGGGTTGCAAACTGACTTGAAGCAGAACAGAGGGAGGAAGAAAAAGACAGGCAGCTGAAGAGAAGAGAGTCAACAGAAGGATGGATGAGATAGATCAGAGATTGATATGAGTGGCTTCCAGTGGAAGTTGTTTTCATTTCAATGTGCAGCACTCAAACGCCTCAGCAGGCCTCTAATAACATTCTCTCATTACCTTCTCAAAACACTCCCCTGCTGCCGACACACACAGGCACCCTCGCACACACACACTTTTATACGCGATGCACAAGCACACAAAATATAGAAGCAACAACATGCAA
Source organism: Lepomis macrochirus (assembly GCA_024633595.2). NCBI lineage: Eukaryota > Metazoa > Chordata > Actinopteri > Centrarchiformes > Centrarchidae > Lepomis > Lepomis macrochirus. The sequence continues at coordinate 28,445,404 of JALXJV020000023.1, forward strand.
TGTATCTTCTACCCCTCCCCCCACCCTGTCCATGTTTAACAGGGTAAATCTGACAGGATGGATTGTCTCAATACCACTGGGAGAATGGGATAATATAATATAAATAAAATATTAATATCCATAAGAGTTTTGTCAGGTTGTTGGTTGGCATGGATGCCCCCAGTGTTTTTGTCATTCACAAGAAGCTGCAAAATAAGAACGGTAGCAGCCCCATTTGTTAATCTGGACGGGGTAATATTTCAAGAACTCCAGATAATAATAGACGGATTGACAAATGTTCAAAACATTCATGTCATGCTGCCGTTCGCCATTACAGACCTGCACTCTGCTGGACCAAAAAACAAACAAAAAAATGCTTACAGGATGCATAACCCCCTAAAACCGCACCGTGTCATTTTTGCATTTCTGTTTGTGTAGTATTTAATCAGACAAGGTACACGTCAGCTTTTGTTTTCACTTTTCACTGAGCCAGACTATCCAGAGTATCCATCTCCTTTCACTGTCAGAAAGAAATCATATTAGCAGATTTCCCTAACTATTTAAGAATATATTTGCAGTGAAACCTTTTAGGCTTGCATGATGCTTCTGCGTCAGTGGGATTATGTGGACTTGCATGTTGCAGGGAAACTGTTCTGTTCTGCCAATAAGGCGCAGAAGAGGAGGGTGTAAATTATTAAATGTATTTTCACTTTGCAAACCTGCAAAGCCAAGTGTGAATTGGAGTGTTTTCATGCTGACAGTGGCTGCTCTACAGAGGAGCAGTGTTTTGAAAAAAGCCCAAGGCAGGCTAGGACAGTCCTTCTGCTTTGCTTTGTGGATCATTTAGGATATTTTCAGATTGTGAGTAGTAGGTGCTGAGGGAAGGACACAGGGAGAGACTGTACCTTATATGGCAATTTAGGAGCATTGATTATCCTAAATTTGTGCAGTTAAGAGTTGGGTGAAGCAGAGGGTGTCGAGTAGGAACACAGGGGCAGCAGGAGACTCTCAACCACAGATCCAGACTCCACAGCTCCAGAGCCAGGAACAAGTGGAAGACATTTAGGATAGAAATGAAAATGTTATGTCATGTGGCTCATTGTGAGTGCATAATCATTTTTAAAATTGTGGTGGTGTCTACGAAAAGACTCTTCAGCTGATCCAGAATGCTGCAGCACGTGTTCTGACAGGAACCAGTAAAAGAGATCATATCTCTCCTGTCTTAGCTTCTCTGCATTGGCTTCCTGTAAAATCCAGAATAGAATTTAAAATCCTTCTTCTCACATACAAAGCTCTTAATGGTCAGGCACCATCTTATCTTAAAGAGCTCATAGTACCTTACTACCCCACCAGAGCACTGCGCTCCCAGAATGCAGGGTTACTTGTGGTTCCTCAACCCGATCGCATCTCATGCGTCACATATACACACTTTGGAAAAGTCGTGTCTATAGTACGCAAAACGGCCATTTTGCGTGTATATTATACGCAGCAGTTTACAATAGCGTTGCAGCACAAAGGAGGCTAACCCTACCTGCTAGCACATCGGCCGATGTGCACAGCTGTAGGGTTAGCCGGTCGACATGCATATATTTACTGACTTAGGTTTAGGCACTAACTAATGTCATGGTTGAGGTTAGGGAAATTGCCTCGGGGAGGCTATCAACTCCTTAAATAAAAACATCGCTAGCTACCTAGCTAGTTAGCGACCGGAAGCGCTGCAAGCGCATCCGGTCACCCGGGGGCGTCACATACACACGCTGCCGGGATGCGTCTCATACACACGTACCTGGGGGCGTAAACTATACACGCAAAATCGCCGTTTTGCGTACTATAGACACAGCTTTTCCAAAGCGTGTATATGTGACGCAAAAGCATGAGAACAGGCTGGGTTCCTAGAGTCTCCAAAAGTAGAATGGGAGCCAGAGCGTAGAGCTATCAAGCTCCTCTCCTGTGGAACCAGGTTCCAGTTTGGGTTGAGAAGCAACGTTAGATGATGAGGCTTGACGGTTATGGTTTTTTCTACAAAATGATATACAAATAAACACACAAGAATTACAATACAGTAAACCAATATATAACATGACATTTAACTAGGCGCCTAACAAACATTTGTACACTAACCAAAGAGGGTTAAGGGTAGGCCTACCACTACAGAAATAATGAAATACTACATATTAAAGACATTCATTTAACAATTACATATAAGAATTTCATCATGGTCTAAGTTAGGTTATACTGTTTTCTGCCTTTCCTTAAGAACTACAATTATCAAACCATGTGCACTGCGCACTCACACACAATGTGATATCTGTAGTCTAAAGCAAACAATCAATGTGAGGAATATAGCATCTACTAGTATGTATACTAGTCAAGCATTCAATCCCATCAAATTTACAAATAACCATTAAGATACAGCAAATATGAAAAAGGCAATAACTCACTTTATCACGCACAACCATGGATGGTATCTGAATCACAAAGACTGAGGGTCCTCACATGTGGTTTGTGTTGCTGCCAGCCGGAACAAAGGAAATGGGTGGAGCTTATAAAGTGGACCATTGATTAGGAGGAAGTGAGATCAGGTGAGATTGGGTGGGTCCTTGCCATGGAAATAAGCAGAGGGCTACTGAATAGTATGACACTATTCTACAGTTATTATTATCATTGGCATTGCTGTGGGTATCTGTTCCATTTTCATTCGGTCTATAGCAACATTACCTTTACTGTCTGTACCTCTATGTGTATACTGTGTAGGCTGCCTCCCTCTGCTCTCTCTCTCTGTCCTTCTCTTTCTCTCTCTTTCTCTGTCTCTCTCTCTGTCTCTCTCTCTCTCTCTCAGTCGAGGCAGATGGCCGCCCACCCTGAGCCATGGTTCTGCTCGAGGTTTCTGCCTCTTAAAAGGAAGTTTTTCCTTGCCTGTGTCGCCTAGTGCTACTCTTGGTGGGAATTGTTGGGCTTCTGTAAATAACTTCAGAGTATGGTCTAGACCTGCTCTTTATGAAAAGCGCTGTGAGATAACTGTTGTTGTGATTTGGCGCTATATAAATAAAATTGAATTGAATTGAAAAAATACTTTTGAATGGCGAACTTCACAACATGTGCCTACTCTTTTGATGGGAAATGTGGCATAATGGCATGTAAGACCTAAACTCATTAATTGTGAGAAAATGCCCATAGCACTTGCTTTGCTGGCTGCTCATTTTCCCATTGCTAATTCCTTTGCTCCATTAATCAACAGCAATTCCCAGGCCTTTCATTGCTGTAGAGTTGATATGTTGTTCAGTGTATTTGTCCGGCCCATTTCATCTGCAACTTTGGCATGGATACTTGATGTGCAAGCCCGGGTGAGGACATCATTTTCTCTTGCCATTTGAACATCATATGTTTGCAGAAACAGGTTATATGCGAATAGTTTAGTGGTCTGGCATTCCGGCTGTAGATAGATGTACTGATCACCACACAAGAATGCAAAATCATTGACAAATATGGACGTAATTTATAGGATGAGCATTCAAGAGAGTAATTTCTCACCCTTACCCAATGAGACGTCATTGCTTTTTGTTTGCCCACAACAAATTATATATATATATATTAGTGGTGGGTCTGTATATCAAGCATGCTAATAGCGATGCTATGCGTTAACGTGAGAATCTTATTGGGCGACAAAAAAAATATCGCCGTTAATCTATTCTCAAAGTTGGGTTGGGAGCTGGGTCTATACTACGCAAACTATGATGACTTTCACCTTGATATTTTAGCGCAGATGTATACTGAATTTCACTGTAGGGGGCAAGAACAAGTCTTCGAACCTGTGTGTTTGCCTTCTGTAAATTACCACATCAAACGTGACATGCTAACATGGATGCAGCTGTTGCTACATTCAATTTACCTCGGAGGTCGGAGCTGGGAATGACGTCACACCCGACTTGACGGCATTCCAGTTACAACCTCGCTCGGCCAGCTTTTTGTTTACAACTAGCCAGGTTAGTTATTGATACGCCGGTTGATTAAAAAACGCATTTGCGGTATTTACTCACACTAACTGTAGCAACACGTCCACAGACAGCTGTTGGACAGCACTTTGTGTACGAACATTTCTGAAGCCGCCGGGTTTGCACCTTGTGCAATGCGGAATTAGTTTACTGTAGGAGTTTATAGTCTCAAGTAGCCTACCACCTAAACGCAAAGCACATCACACGCTACAACAAGTACATCTTATTGAACATGATTTATTTTCATCACCAATTATCATAGTAGAACAGCTTTCTCAAGCAGTTTGTGATGCATTTTGGAAACAGGAGATGAGCCCTGGTCTAATGCGCCACCTGGCTTGAAACCCGTTCGCACACATATATTAAATGCCTTCAGCAGAATTCAAATGAGCCAATTTAATCTAGATTAATCTAGATTAATGTCAAGATTAATCTAGATTAAAAAAAAAATCTATGCCCACCACTAATATATATATATATATTAGCTCCTGGATAGCTGAGTGGTTAAGGCCACTGACTTCGGTACAGGTGATCGTCGGTTCGATTCCCGGTCAGGGCGTGGGTATCCAGGTGGACCCTCAGGCAAGGTCCTTAATGCTACTGGCCTACCTCAGGCATGAGTGAAACCGCGAAATACAAGAGTCATACCGGCTCGGACGTCGCCCGGGTTAACAAGGTCCGCGTCAGTTGCTAGGGAACCAGGGCAACCTGATGAGAAATGGGCTACTGGAACAAGAACAAGACATAGACTAGAGCAGAAAACTTGGATCTGATGCAATGCTACTATACAAGCAACCCCAGTGAGAGGGGTTATATGCAGAGATTATGGGATATATGGATGCTTCGAAACCCATCATCAACACTGACAAAGAAACAACTCCTAGCTCAGTGTTCTAACATCCGCAAACGGCAGCTCCTATCACAACTAGAGATTGATGAGGTACAACAAATACCCTACGGCAAGGGGGAGCCAGGACGACAGGTCAGCGGGGAGATTTCATCATCATCCCCACACTCAGAGATTGGGTCCCAAGCCCCAATGTGCCTTACGGCACAGAACTCAACATAAGGGCGGCTGACCTACGAATGAAGATCATAGCCAAACTGGACCCCCTAGTACAACGACCAAGACTGCCAAGGCTAAGTGACAAAGTACCCTCTGAAAGTCTGCTAGAAGATGTGAATGCAGCACTACATACTATCCCTACTAAAGCCATAACCGAGACCAATGAGCTGATGTACGCCACAGCAACAGTGATCCTAGAGATGCTTGGCTGTAAGCTGAACACCACAAGCCATAAAGAGCATTACCCCCCATGGAGGAGAAGGTTAGAGGCCAAGATCAAGGCAACACGAAGAGAGGTTAGTCAGCTCTCAGAGCTACAGAAAGGAAGGAAGGGGTTACCTAAGAAATACAACAAGCTGTCGATGCTCTAGAGACTGCCAAACAAAGACTCACCGCCCTGGCCACCCGCCTAAAGAGATACAAGGGAGAAGCAGAAGCCAGGAGAATAAACCGGATGTTCTCCACCGAACCATCCAAAGTGTACTCTCAGTGGCAGGGTAATAACACAAGATCAGATCCACCCAGGGCTGAGACTGAACAGTACTGGAAGAACATATGGGAGGAAGAGGCATCCCACAACACCAATGCTCAGTGGCTAGTGGATCTAAGAACAGATCACAGCAATCTCCCAGAACAAGAACCAGTAACCATTACAACGGCAGACATCCAAGAAAGAGTGGCAGGTATGAAGAGCTGGACAGCACCAGGCCCTGACATGATCCACACCTACTGGCTGAAGAAACTAACTGCACTCCATGAACGCCTGGCAGTACAAATGAACCAACTGCTGATGGATGGGACCCACCCAGAATGGTTAACCCAAGGACGGACAATCCTGATCATGAAGGATCCCCAGAAGGGAACAATCCCATCCAACCGGCCAATAACCTGCCTCTGCACAACATGGAAGCTCCTGTCAGGCATCATAGCGGCTAAGATGAGTAGGCACATGGCTCACATGGCTCAATACATGCACAGGGCCCAGAAGGGAATAGGCAGTAACACCAGAGGAGCCAAGCACCAGCTACTGGTGGATAGAGCAGTCACTCGAGACTGCAAGACCAGACACGCCTACGACTCAATGCCACACACATGGATACTGGAATGCTTGGAGATGTACAAGATCAACAGGACACTAACAGCCTTCATCAAGAACTCAATGAAGCTGTGGAAAACAAGTCTGGAAGCCGACTCAAAGCCAATTGCACAAGTCACCATCAAGTGCGGCATATACCAAGGCGACGCACTATCCCCGCTGCTGTTCTGCATAGGCCTGAACCCCTCAGCCAGATCATCACAAAGACTGGCTACGGATACCGATTCCGAAGCGGAACAATCATCAGTCACCTCCTCTACATGGATGACATCAAGCTGTATGCCAGAAATGAGTGAGACATCGACTCACTGATCCACACTACCAGGATCTACAGCAACGACATTGGAATGTCGTTCGGACTGGACAAGTGTGGTCGCATGGTATCAAAGAGAGGGAAGATGATCAGAACCGAGGGGGTTGAACTACCAGAAGGCCACATCGCAGATGTTCAGGACAGCTACAAATACCTTGGGGTGCCACAGGCTAATGGTAACCATGAGGAGGCAGCAAGGAAGACAGCCGCAGCCAAATACCTACAAAGAGTGAGGCAGGTCCTGAAAAGCCAGCTGAATGGGAAAAACAAGATCCGAGCCATCAACACATACGCCCTGCCTGTCATCAGATACCCCGCTGGTATAATAAACTGGCCAAAGGAGGAGATAGAGGCTACTGACATCAAGACAAGAAAGCTCCTCACAATGCACGGAGGGTTTCACCCCAAATCCAGCACCCTGAGACTGTACACCAAGCGTAGCTGAGGAGGCCGAGGGCTAGTGAGTGTCAAGACCACTGTCCAGGATGAAACAACGAAGATCCAGGAGTACATCAGGAAGATGGCCCCCAAAGATGAAGGGCTTAGTGAATACCTCAGGCAGCAGAAACCCAAAGGTGAGGACAAGGAAGATGAAGAACCATCATGGAGGGACAAGCCGCTACACGGCGTGTACCACAGACAAATAGAAGAAGTGGCTGATATCAAGAAATCCTACCAGTGGCTGGAAAAGGCTGGACTGAAGGACAGCACAGAAGCACTAATCATGGCGGCACAAGAACAGGCACTCAGTACAAGATCAATAGAGGCTGGGGTCTACCACACCAGGCAGGACCCCAGGTGCAGACTGTGCAAGGATGCCCCTGAGACAGTGCAGCACATAACAGCAGGGTGTAAGATGCAGGCAGGAAGTGCGTACATGGAACGCCATAACCAGGTAGCTGTCATAGTGTACAGGAACATCTGCCACGCAGTATGGGCTGGAAGTCCCAAGGTCAAAATGGAAGACACCTCCTAAGGTAGTTGAGAATGACCGAGCTAAGATCCTGTGGGACTTCAAGATCCAGACTGACAAACTGGTGATGGCTAACCAACCAGACATTGTGTTGATCGACAAACAGCAGAAGAAGGCAGTAGTGATAGATGTGGCAATACCAAGCGACAGCAACATCAGGAAGAAGGAACACAGAAGCTTGAGAAATACCAAGGGCTGAAAGAGGAGCTAGAGAAGATGTGGAAAGTAAGAGCAACAGTGGTGCCAGTGGTAATCGGAGCACTGGGGGCTGTGACCCCAAACTGGGAGAGTGGCTACAGCAGATTCCAGGCAAAACATCAGAGGTCTCTGTCCAGAAGAGTGCAGTCCTAGGAACAGCTAAGATACTCAGCAGAACCCTCAAACTCCC